>VMDO01007654.1:44802-89917 GCA_007922755.1 Pedetes capensis | reverse complement strand
TTTATTATGTTACCTGTTAATTTGTCAGAAGAATGGTATAGTGAAGCTGGTATGCAAACTTTGCTGGAAATCAAGGAAATGATTTTAGCCCATCACAAAAGATTCATTGAATGGTTAATAGTTGGAATAGTTTCCTTAGTTACAGTGATTGTTAGTTCTACAGTTGCAGCAGTAGCCTTAACACAAAATATTCAAACTGTGACGTTTGTCAATACCATGATGAATAATGTTACTGATAAATGGGAAAAACAAGAATCTGTTGACAAAAAATGGAACATAAACTAAATGCTTTATATGATACTGTTATGCTTATGGGATCTGAAATTCAATAAATCAGAATTAGACAAAAATTAGAATGTCATAATGCTTATACTGCTATTTGTGTAACTAAGTTACAATATAATGCAAGCCTGTATAATTGGAACAAAATTAGGAAACATTTGATGGGAATATGGAATAATTATAATGAAAGTATGGACTTAATGCCCCTCCATAAACAGACACTTAATATGCAACAAGCCCCTCGGCTGGATGTCACCACCGGAAAGGTGGCAGCTGAGTTTTTTGATAAATTATCTCAGATGTTTCCTTCGTGGAATTCCTTTTGGGGAACTCTATCCAGCTTAGGATGCATTATTGGCCTCATTATTCTATGTTGTATGTGCTTTCCTTGGATCTTTCGTTTGGTCACAAACAACTTGAACATGCTTGCAGGAAGAATTCATGCCTTACAGTTTAAAACGCTCCCTGCGCCCAGACATGATGTGTAGTCAATGACGGGCCTGATTGAGGCAATTCTTTTAGCAACCTAAGACAGGGACACTGATCACAATCAGTGCCCCCATTACGGGTAAGCATAAGAATTAGCCCCGACAGCCTAAGACAGGCAACATCATAAGGCGCTTATCATAAATACAAGGGGGAGCTGTCAGGAGCCATAGGCCCGACATGAGTTAAAAGGCAATGCCTGCATAAATGGCTACGTGACAGACGTGACCATAGCAGGAAGCTCTGCTACCTGTGGAATGAGGAAACAGCACATCAGAGGCTCTGTTGAACTTTGTTCCTTGATTGTCTCTTTAGTTACTACATTAACATGAGTATAGCTCTGAACTTTGTTCCTTGATTGTATCTTTAGGATTAATCTGTTACTGGAATGCTAACTAGCTGATTGTAAACCTTATGACTGTTACAAAGTCCATTGCACTGCAGTTACCTATGTGAGCTATTTTTAGTATCTCCTTGAGTTACTATATAAGCATGAGTATAGAGAATAAAGTTTTGCTCAAGACCACCAGTCTTGGCCTCTTCATCTCCTTCATCCTCGGCTCTCCCCTTCACCCGGCTGGACTGCAGTAGCAATTGGTTAAAATCAAATCTGAACTTTCAGATTAATGCTATCAGTGTCCCAGGGGAGAAGGTAGGTCTGAGGCATGAGAGATAGGAATGAGAGTGCTGTTGCTGGGATGCTGATGTGAGTTGAGAAGACTTGAGTTACAGCTGAAGAAGTACATTCCAACAACACCCATTTGCAGAATTGAGGGGTACAGGTTGCAGGGCACGGGACCCTGAGAGGAGATAAGAAGAAAGAAGATAAATTGCTAAATGCTACTACAGACATCCTGCTGTGGGGACTGTGAGAGGTGAGCCTCCAGGCTGGATGGCATGGAGATAGTAGAGAATGTCACATGGTGGACAAAGGCAAAACACAGAGATGGGCATTTGAGGGACTTTAATAGACCAGGTGGAGCTATTCAGAGGACAGATTTACCTTCAGATGGATTATATATTGTTTGAAGCATGTATACCCTGCAATAATATTTGTTTCCCTGCTTAGAAACCATAATAGACCTCTGATTGTCCTTAATACAAACTCCAAACACTGGATTTAGTGGAGGTAAGGCCTCCTCACAATCTCCTTCATTCCCTGTTTGTTCACATCTGGGCCAGAAGCTGTTTCTCTTACCAATTGTAATCCTGCCCTTCTCTCTCTTCTAAGACCCTGCACATCCCTCGCAGACCTTTCAATTTCCTTGAATAATTTTTCCATTCAGGTCTAGCTACAAGGATATGTTTTCAAAGAAATAAACCTTTGAAATTCAAAACTACATCACTTCTGCATCTTGACTGGTCTCCTAATACCTTGCAACCTAATACCTTAATTCTTCCTCTGCCTTTTCCTCAACCTTTCCTTTACTCCCATTAAATAACCAGGGGAGCATATGCATGTGAATTTGGCTGGAAAACAATGTACATTTTCTTCAAATAAATGAGCAAATGAATAACTGAAGGAATTAGACTTTTAAGTTCATGTTTGATGATATTGTTTATAATTTCATTTTGTTTTTTCTCCAGTTTGGAGGAGTAATCGAACATGCATGATAGGTTGATTCTGATGTAAAATAAACTCACATGGCCAGAAGGGAAGCCATTTTGTTGCCTCACAAGCGAGTCTCCTTGGTAACCACCTGTCTCTGACTTTCAAATGGACCACTATTTGAATTTCCTCCAAGATGTTAAGCTGTATTCCTCATCAAGAAAGGTGTTCATTATAATCACAGTGTGTCTGAGCCCAATGGGGAGGAGAGCAGCATTATTTTTTTCCAGGATAACAGCTGTGAAGATGAACAGATACTGTTGATTAGCTGTGTGGTGTTGCTGATTGTTAGTAATTGTTATGAGTATTGAAATGTGGCTGAAGTGACACGCTTGGCAATATCAATTTTGGGAGCATCTTACTCTTATTCATCCCATTTGTCATTCTTGTGTTTATCCAGTTCATGGGAATTTTCCTTTTATGACTATTTAGATTTCATTAGTCATCTCTTCTGTTCACATACCAAATCATGAATATATTTGTGGGTAAATGATCATGATGGAGAAATGTGAAAGGAACTAGGCCTCTCGAACTGAAGAGCCAGAAAGAAGACTTCATGCACTCTCTGCACATGGAGTCTGGTGCTGACATGCTTCTAGGTGGTGGAGTGGGCATGTTAACTTCACAAATACTAAACCCTCCATCACTCATGGGGACTGGGGTTCATTAAGTTATTTGGACAGTGCATCAAATAGGACACAATGGAAAGTTAAATCTCTCTGTGAGCCAGAGAGGTCTGTGTCAAAATGCCAAATGATTGATGTGCTTATTTTGTTCACTTAAAAAGAACGCATCTTGATGTGCGTGAGGATGTGGGGACAGAGGCAGTGCTGTCTTTGTAGGGAAGGAGCATGGTGACAATCTGCTGCCTGTATGTGTATTTGTGTGAATATTGATGTATCCGATGCTGGGATTTCATTTTCTGAGCCACTGCAAAACTCTGGATGGGATAGGAGAATGCATGAGCCTGACATTTTGTGGTAACTCAACTGCCCTGCTCTCCCACTTTTTGTAATCCACTAACTACTAGTGATATCTTATTCTTGTCAGGATAAATGTAAAATGGAAAGATTTGATGGACTTTGGATTTTAGAACTTGATAAATACCGAATCGAATGACATTTTAGTGCAGTTAATGGATAATTGTGCTGGTTCCGAGGTTCACAATTGCATTTCTGCCTTTGTGTGCCTGCCTTCAGTCCTTTACTTCCTTCCGTGTAAGGGCTTTGGTGCTGTTTTATCGAATTTTAAAATGCAGAACACTCAGTATTAATGAAAATCATTTCCATGTGAAGATTAAATATCTTTGTCTAATAAGTTCTATAATGGAATACAATTAATTTATATTTTATAAATGTACTTGGACAAATATTTTGGAGAATACAAAATTGAATATTTAATAAATGTAGGAAATGTAAAACTTTCGTTTTTGCAATGTACAAGTTGATTGATTAAAATGAGAATTGAGTTAATGGAAAAGCCCACAGAGATCAAACCGAATCTATAGTCTGAGAAGCTTTTTTCTATTTTATTTTACTCTTAAAAATCACGTTATACCATAACATACTTGTGATATTGAAATAATATTTACCATTTACAAGCTATGGATAGGGATTTAATGTACCAATTTCTGGGTCTTGCCCTGTGATATCAGGGACATTATTATGGACATGTTGACCCGTTGACTAGAGAGCACATTATACTAACAGATACTGATATGCCCTGTGTTTTTCTCCCTGTCTTGCTATCATTGTAGTTGCTTAAGAACGCTCTAGAATGTATTGATTATTTAGGAAAACATACAAAACCTCAAGAGGAAATAATTTAAGTTACAGAAGAGTCCATTTCAAAGAATCTGTGAAAACGACTCTAAGAAAAAGAGAAATAATTGAGCAGCCTAGTGGCAGGAAATCCACCTTCTACCACAGTGATCTAAATCATATATACAAAAAATTTTACTTTTAAAAGAATTTGGAGGGAATGATGACCTGTAAACCACTGGTGGAATACTTAAGAATTATTACTTTTTGTTTGTTTGTTTGAATTTTTCAGATCTGGGAAAAATGGGACAACTGAGCCAGACCCTACTCTGTGGGGCCAGCCTAGGTGTAGGGCCAGTGTCAGCTTGTGACCAGGGTATCACATACTAGTGAATGCATTCTTTTAGTCTTTCCTTCCAAATCCCCCCTCTTTTTTTTTTTTAGCAGCATCTCCCTCTCTTATCCACAGTTCTGAAAATTAAAAAAAAAATTCACAAGATGAAGGTGAAATCTGATGTAAAATGAAATGAAACTTGTTTACTTCACTTAGGATAAAGACTCACATATATCTGTACAAAAATGTGAATATCTGATTACAGACCCCCTTCCACCAGTTCCCACAAGAGGTATTTATTATGTTTATATTGTTGAAACATTTTGATTTCTTAGATAAATTTGGTTCCAACTGTTTCAGATAAAGTGTTATATACTTGCATATCTCTTCCTTCAACAAGTACTGAAGCAAGCACAACTTTTTTCATAATCAATTGCTTTTGAAGTTCCTTTGAAAGCCACACTTGTTCCAACAGGGCCCAGGAACAATAAGCCATGCTGGGATTCGTGGCACCATGGGAAGGCTGACTGCTTGGTCACAGGTGCCCTGTCACTGAGGTGCTTCTCATAGCTCCAGCTCTTGACTAGCTGTGTGGACCAAATGATTTGATTTTAATTTTGTGTTCAATCCCTCATTTGTAAAATGTGCAAAATAGTATGTACATTAGGAGTTTGCTTAAATGATGGGGCTACTATGTCTATATATTTAAAGCCCAAGAGACACAGTAAGTACTTTGTAAATGGCAATTTAAAACATGATAAGCATTTTTCATTTGTACTGAATTATTCATTACATAGAAAACCACCTTATTAATGCAATATTAAGATCTGGTCTTTGTTAAAAAATAGAATGGTTAGGGTCCTGGAAACTTCTGCAGTTCAGTAACTAAAGAGAGGATCCCTTGTGGGTGTGGTGGCCACACTTGTAACCCCAGCAACTTAGGAGGCTGAGGCAGAAAGATCATGAGTTCCAGGCCAGTCTAGGCTACATAGGGCCACCTAGCAAGACCATTCAACTCTTCTAAAAAACAAACAAGCAAACAAAAATTAAACTGATCATTACATATATACACAGTAATGAAACTGATCATTATACACATACACACACACACACACATATACACACAATAGTTTTAATTTAAATAATTTTGTGCCCTTTCTTGACATTTCAATGGCTGTATAATAAAGAGTTAGTCTTGAGAACACTGAAATTTGGATATAAATTGCATAATGCAGGGATATCTAAATATATAGTATACACAGAATCAAGATTAGAAATAGTTTTCAATCTAAAACATGAACACTATAATCCATCAAGATCTTAAAGCCATAATTCTCTCTTAATTTTCTATAAATCAAATATATGCATGCAGATTAACATAATCAGAGGTGATGAAAAACGTTATTATAAGTTTCTACAACCTATTCTTCTGTTTTTAGTGTTGATGTCAATGAATAATTCTGTAAAAATAGGTAGTCCTCAATTTAGTAACTTCATATTCACTTTGAAGATTAATGTATTCCTTTATAATATAAATAAAGATTTTTCTTTGGGCAATTGGCACAAAAACAGTATTAGCATCAAATTATTATAATTATTGTTTATTTAAATCTAACTCTATGTCTTTGGAATCGCCTCCTGTAACAAAGAAGATTTCTTTATAATGTCATTTTAACAAGTGAATTTTGTTATTGAAACTAAAATGAAGGGAAAAGGTAATTATAGAAAGTGAAATTGTTTAAATTTCAAATGTAAAACATATAATTAGTAGCTTAGTACAATTCTATCACATAAGTACTCTGCCTTGTAATTCTAGAGTCAGAAAGAAATTTAATTCTCTCCATTATGGATTCACTTGAAGAAAAAGAAAGCCTCCGGAAGTCATTCTTAATGTCTTCCCATTTGTGGTAGTTCCTCTAACCACAGAATTATTATTTCAGCATGAAAATGGCCTACTGAAATATTACCTGTAGAGCAGGGGCTCTTAATGAAGGTCAGGGTTAATTATTTATCGGTAATGACCACTGTTTAAACATGTTCTGTTAGACACATGCTGCCTGATACACTGGTCACAAATTTATATTTCTAAGCTTTTGTTATTAGCTACAATCTTCTGGGTATTTAAGTCAGTATTTCCAAAGAATACTTAATATACAAAGAAAGAAACTCTGTGATGATATACCTTTGCCTACTCTTTCTCCCTCTTTGCACCTGCAGATCAGGAAGATAAACTGTGGAGCCCCACAAATAGTGAGGAGCCTCCTATGCACCTGATCTCCTGAGGACAAGCCATCTGCAGGATCAAAAACTGCACAGATCATGTCCAGATTCCCTTTGCCTCCACTTACTCTTTCAGGGTTTGAAGCTGTGTTTTAACTCTTCTCTAACCTCAAGTTAAAGAATGTGAGTTCTAGAGCATGTTATTTTCATACTTCACAATAAAATTAATGCCATCACAAAATTTATATTTTAAGTATGAAAACTGGTGCTCATATTTCATGGTTAAATAATAATACAGTGTGGATGCATGGGAAAAATTAGTCTGACTTTACGGAAAAAGTGAAAAAATTTACCTACAGCATATGCCTTTTAAAAATATGTAGAAATGGAACCTAGGTGGTGATTTGCTAATGTGAATTGTTATATTCCACTTTGCCCTTGCAGAATAAAGCAAAATATCCTCAGCACATGCTGAGAGAAGTGAGGTGTGGTTGGTCTTTCTAAGAAGAGCCACACAGTTCAATCAAGATTTCCATATTTTATACATAGAGGAGATTCCAGGATCTGATTTTTCTGAATAATATTTATAGTTGTTATTGTTATTCATTATCTGCTATTTACATAGTGTTTATAGCTCATAGAGATTGACAAATCTTTGATTTATCTTAACAGTTTTGACTTTTTAATTTTTAGAAAATTTAGAGGTAGACTTTTCAATGATATCTACCAGAAATGTGACCAATAGTATATTTTTTAATCTTCTCCTTATTTAGACATTACCAAATTTTAAAGTCTTATGGGCCACATTCCACTGTTCATTATTACTTTCATGTTCTCCATTGTTCAGTAGCCATTGGGTTCCTTCCATTGTGGTTAGTCTTGATTATGGATGGTCTATAACTGCATTTGTCCCTAGTCAATTTTATGTTGTTTACCTAGATTCACATTTATTATATATTCTGAATATATATCCTGCATAAATTTGTTCTTTACACACATAATCTGCTTATCTATCAGTTGACTTTTATCTCTCTATGGGTCTTTGGGTGACGTAGACATTGATTCATAATGTAGCAGGATTTATTTTTTATATTAGCATTTAATATTGGGGTCATATTTAAGAAGTTATTCCCTGCATTTACAAAATATTTCCTTATAGTTTTTTCCAGAATGTTTACAGTTATTTTCTTTCCCTGCTTTGTAAACATCACTTGAATACCTTATCTTTTAGAAATAAGTTGCTGTTGTTATTGTTATGTGCCATCAAGTCAATGTCTGACTCATAGAGACCCTACCTACAACAGCTAAAACACTTTTGTCAGTGTTTCTCTGTTATTCATAGGGTTTTCAATGCTGACTGTTTTTTGGGAGTGGGTTACTTGGTGCTTCTCCCAAGTCTGGTGTTCCCAGGTAGTCTTCCAACCAAGTCCTAACCAGGCCTGACCTTGCTTACGTTCTGAGATCTAACAGGATCGGACACCACAGTGCTACAGCTGCAGGCAGAAATAAATTAGAGTCTAGCAAATAGGTGAATTTATAAGAAATTAGTAAAAGAAAAAATTGAAGCAACCACCACAATCTTGCCTCTATTGATGCTGAAAAGTAAGGTTGAAAAGGTGGGAATATTTGTGGCATTCCTGGTTCCAGTGTGTGACTGAATCACCAAACACTTGGGTGACAAAGTGCCATGACAAAGAGCAGAAGCAGCATGAGACATCTTTGGACTGGACATAGTTGGAGGGAGCACAGAGGTGTTGGTGACCTTCCTCTGAAGGTTTCCTCTTTACCCCACATGCTCCAGCACCCTGGTGAGGATAAAGTTAGGGAGCAGCTCCTGGCTGCCTACGTTTGACAATCTGTAAATTGATTTCTTAGGATGTTTGACTTTTTTCTTTTTCTTTTCTTTCTTTCTTCTTTCTTTCTTTCTTTCTTTCTTTCTTTCTTTTTCTTTCCTTTTTCTTTTTTTTTACATGAAATTCTTTCAATATACTACTAAGATTCAATTTCTGAGTAATATGCTAATAAGGTAATTAAGAAAATCAAGTTTCTGCCTCTGTTTTGTACTTAAGTTGCCATGCTTCCTTTCTAATTGGCTGGCTCCTGTACACAGCCCATCCTTCTCCCCTGTCTTTGCTGGTGGCTTTCTCAGGATTCTCTGAAAGAGCAGACTGGAGACACAAAAGTCCATTTTAGGGCTGATTCTTCTTGTCTTCATAAGAGGTGAAAAGTTTGGAAAAAGTTCTGAGACAGTTCTACTTTTGGTTGATTGGTGATCACAAACAGGTGACTTTCTAATGTATTAGAATCACCTTAGTGGATTGAGACAATGTAGATTTCAGGCCATAGGCAAAAGTGAGCCTGGTTTCTCAGGAGAATTCCATTCATTCCCCAGTTTGCAAACTTGCCTGGTCTATTTTGCTCATAGCATCTTCCTCAAAGGCACAAAGGAACATCTAATACTCTTTAGGATTCTGATTTCCTAAATCAGTCCCTTTACATATTGAAGCTCTTGGGAAACCTAATCTGTCTCCCAATCATTAAAGCACCTGTAAGTGTGAGTAAACGCTTGCCACTGCATGACAAAGGACAGAAAATTTCCAATCTGAAATACTTCTATCTTTACTATTTAGTACATAGTCTTGGAGAAAATTAATTCTGGTCCATGCCCACCTCTCCCTCTGCAGCACCCACATCCAGATCTTTGGTCACGGTGGGTGTGGGGGAAACAACACTTCTGATGGCCAGAAGGATAGCCCTGGTGGAAACTGCTCACTGTTCACCACCACTGGTTCTTTTTCTGTTTCTCTTAGAGTGCACCCCACCAGCCCAGTCCACCCAGATTCAGCAACCTCAATTCTAAACTTCACGCCCCTCCTGGTAGCTAAGGGTGAAGCTGTGAATCATTTAGGGAAAATGGGGGAGGGGCACAGCCTGGTCACTTAATTAGGAAGAATCTTATTCTAAGTTTTGTCTCAGCTTGTCCCTACTGGCTGGAAAATGAATGGGACAGCTGTAACCACCCTCCACCCAGTGTGTAAGTGTCAGGCACTAAGGCTCTTTGCACAGGGTAGATGGTTCAGAAGAAAGAGTGGAAATTCTGTCTCACAGAAGCTACTCTGCTTTGGGGGTCTCTTCTACAAGAGCTTCATCTCCTACTCTCAGTAATGCGAGGGCTTCTTAGGCAGGCTGGTACAATCTTGAGACTTTGTCATGCCTACTGAGTCCCACAAGGACTATGAGGAAATAACCCCCAGTCGTGGTTCAGCAACACATCCTTTGCTCCTTTTCCTCTGACCTGAGCAGAGATCCCTGTCTGGGGGCCCAGGCACAGTGCACATCCCCGTCTGTTTGCAGCACTTGAGGTCCTACACCTACGATATTAAACTCTGACCAGTCGCAGATCTTGGCCCTGGATCTCCAGCTTCTTACTCTTTGTCTTCCTCTCCTGTTTATCATACATAAGAGCATTTTCTTATATATGAACCCAGATCTCTGTTTTTGATGTTCTCTTTTTTTGTTTGTTTAGCCTATCAATGTCATAGTATGTTTTTGGAGAAGGTGAAATATAAAGTATAAGCTGATTGAATTATTTCACTATGAAGTTCTTTGGACATGGATGTCCCTTGGAATACATTGAAAAAGTATCAGAGTAACAATAGTTTATATGCTTTATTTTGTTCATTTCTTGATGGATACATGAATGAATTTTTTTTCTTTTTTTAGACATTATCTACATAAATGTTTTCTAACATGTTGTTTTGTCATTAGGTGCCGTCAAGTTGTATCTGACTCATAGCGATCTGTCTAGGGTTTTTAATGGCTGATTGTTTCGGGACTGCCTCAGGAGTGGATTGCCACATCCTTCTCCCATTGTTTGAGGTGCTGGGAATCAAATTCAGGACCTCAGAAACTGCAGGGTGGCACTCTACCAACTGAGCTAAATCCAAGCCCCTCTTTTCTAACATAGTAGGCTTATATATATGTATTTTAATAATGGGTAAATGGCTCCCCACACACAGAGGAGCTGCTGGAGTTTTTGGAAAACCAGGAGTGCTGAGGCTATGTATGTACAGATGTCAACACTAGCTGATAGGATTTTATTTTTTCTTTTATTCTTCTTGCTTCTGTTTTTGTATATTGAATATACATAACTATTGTAAGAAAACTTCTTTTTTCATTTAAAAGAGATTTCTGGGAAGCTACTTTATGGTTATTTTTAAACTTTGCTATGAGATTATCAGAAAAAAATATCAGGCTGGGAATGAAAAAGATATAATACTTGTCAGCTAAAGTGTCAGAATTTTCCTGCTTAGTGTTATGATTTCCTCTTCTTGGAAGAAGAAATACAAATGTCATAACAAATTTTGGTGACATACTGACTATGTTTGGACCATCAAACCAGGCCAGAGGGAAGGCTTCTTGTGTTTTGTTGTTTTACTATCAGCAAATTCAATCTGTCTTCCCTGAGCATCATTGTCTAGTGACACTGTAATGAGTAGCCTCCACTTTTCATTGCCTCTGACTGGCTCAAAGCAGAAAGACAAGTGTGACAGAAGGCTGACTGTGTTAAAGACTTAAAGATGGTGCTTCTCCCAAGGACAGTTGTGATCAAGGAGCAGGCATGCGATATGTTTGGATATGTACTGAAAGGAGGACAGGGGCCAGGCTGCGGGTGGTGGTTAGAATGAGTGGTATTATATGTGCTTTCTTTACCTTGTCATGAGATCTAATCACATTTTTCTGATTTTTCTTGAGGGAAGAAAGGGATCCACGATATTGAGCCAATGTCCCTAAAAATCATCAACACTTCACCTTCCATCATTTGTATTCATGAAGCAGGCTGCTGTCTGGATAAAGTGATGGTAACTAACATAAGGAAAGTGATAAAGTGCCTCTCTGCACTCTCTGAGACCCTGGGTTCAGTCACCAGCACTGCAAAAATGAGAGAAAGATGTGGCAGTCCACTCCTGAAACAATCAGCCATTGAATACCCTATGAAGATTGCTATGAGTCATCACAATTGGATGACATCTAACAACAACAGCAGAGTGTGTCAATTCTCAGTTCAAAGGTGCCCTTTAAATTACCGTTCCCCTTTGTTAATGATTATAGCATGAAAATTATTTATTTTGATCCAGTGATAGATATTGCCAGGAAGCCAGGAAGAATTAAAACAAATTAATAATTTGTTGAAAATTATGAGAACTGGTCCCAATGCTATTGTGAAAATCTGCTTTGTACAACCATATTTGCATAGTTTCTAGTTATCAGACAGATAATGGGCTGACTCTTCCCTGTTGCTGCTCAAAGGAGCCAGCATTCACCATGCAAAAAGTTTCCTAAAACTTGAGTGTCCTTTAGCAGTGTCATTTGGGATTTCGGCCCTTTGAAAGAGTTATCTTACTGTCAAATATATGATCTTAGAAAATTTGAATCTGATAACTATTTTTAAGCTTCTTTTCTCTCATTTATTTCTAATCAGCTTGCTTTGAAAAAGATAATTTACTCTGAAATTACAGCCCCCTCCCAATTGCCTAATATACTTCAAATTATGGTAGTAATCTTTGTTAAACCTTCACCTTTGTGGAATTTACTGTTGTATTGCCAAGTATATTTTATAACCTATTTTGAGGTTTTTTTGTTTGTTCGTACTTTGCAAGTGCTCTACCATTGGGCTGCACCTCTAGCCCATTTTTTACATTGAGTCAGTGTCTCACTTAATCACACAGGCTTTCTCTAGCTTTGAACTAGTGATCCTCCTGCCTTAGCCTGCCAAGTTGCTGTTATTACAGGCATGAGCCACCATGCCCAGTTTCTTTTTGGTTTTATATCTTGAGACAGATTCTTGCTAAATTATGCAGCCTGCCTCTGGCCTCAAACTTCCAATCCTCTTATATTCACTTCTTAAATTGCTGGGATTACACACATTTGCCACAGAACCTGGCCTATCATTGTATCTTAAAGGACTTCATGCACTTCTATAATTGCCTAAATTGAACTTAGGGTACAATAAAGTGCTAAAGAGTTCCTTATTTCTTACCTTCAAAGTTAGTCCTAATGTTACAATTTAATTATGTGTAAAAGAGAGCCCAGTAGACCTCAAGGTGAGTTTGCAGATTTTGTTTTCCAGTCTCATTGGAGATTTTAGTTTTTGATTTCCCCCTTTTGGAGTTGAGCTTCTTACCCTCAGCGACATCTTGCTAATATAGATATTGCGTATCCTCTCCCTGGCTACTCTATAGCAGTGTGATTTTTAACTTCACCAGGTGATTTACTGTAAGGAAATTTTTTTCCCTTTTTTCAGCAATAATCTCTTTTACATGATTTAAAACTGTGATATGCTGTGTGATTTGATCGATTTTGTGTTAATGGTAACAGGTACTAAAACACAAATGCCATGCTTTCCCCATCTAAATACGTATTTTATATAGTTTTAAAGATACTAAGAATGGTTTTGTCACTGGTGGCACAGAAGAGAGGTACACCTCCGCATGGTCACCTAACCTGAGGATTTCCCCTAGTTGGGACCTCCATTCACATGAAGTGGGGTGCTTGGCTTTGTCATAGGAAAGAATTTCAGGATGTCAAAGAGAGTGAAATGAAGGTATAGTATTTATTAAGTCCATACTTTAGGATACATGCACACACTCAGAGAGGGAGATAGGCATCCAAAACATGGGAGAGGACTTACCAAAAAAGTAAAGAAGAGGAAGCCAAAAGGAGCAACACTTGTTCCCTCCAATCTTATTTCACCTAGACCCCAAATAATATCAGTCCTGGGCGCTCAGCTCTGGGCATTTAGTATGACTTGAACCTCAAGTTCTACCTAGAAAGGCCCCTGTCATGGACAAGGGCGGTATCAATAATTGAAAGAATAAGTTCTGTTGTGTAGTTATTTTTCTACTGGAGGAACCTACCTTTAGTAAAATGAGATTTTAGGGTACATTGTATAAATTTAATACCCTGGGGTGAATGTTCTTTCGCTTACCCTGTCCCTCGAGTTCCCTGTCTTTCTGTCCTGTCTCAGTGTGTGTTAATTAATTTTCAAAAATGAATCTGATTTGGAAAAACTATAAAATCCCAATAAGTATTCTCCATAAATTTATAAAGCAAAATGTTTAGTATGTGTGGAATTAGTGAATGTTACCACAGTTAGTACAAAGACCATGAGATGAAAAGGAACAAAGTGAATTCAAGATCAGAACAAATCCTATGTGATAGAAAAGCTACAGGGACCTTGAAGATGACAGGAAATAGATCAGTGCAGATCGTATTGAGGACTTTGGATTTGTTTCTACAAGTGAAGGGAGCTGCCGAAAAGCTTGAGGAAGGAGTAAAGTAAACCAAGTGCAGTTTCAAAAGTCATTGTCTGCTGTATTGAAAGAAAGAATGGAGAGGGGACTGGGGAGGAAACAGCCCAGGAATGAGATCACCAGGGTGGCTCAATAACATATGTTGATGACTGGGACTCCAGTCTCAGGACTCTTACCTGAGAAGGTAAGAGAAATAGTCTGATATGTGGGATTGGTTTTAAATAAAGACATGGCAGAATTTGCTAATGAATTAAAATAAGTTCTGTAATAGAAATAAAAGTAAAAATCACTGCTGGAATTTTTGGCCTCAATAAGTATAAAGAAGACTTCCACCACAGACATCTGCACTGATTTAGATATCCTATATCCTCTCATAGGGCTGGGATTTAGCTCAGTAGGTAGAGTGATGCTCTGCAGTCTCTGAGAACCTGGTTCCACCCCCAGCACCACAAAAAGGGAGAAAGGCGTGGCAACCCACTCCTGAAACAATCCCAAAACAATCAGCCATTGAAAACCCTACAACCCCTGAGGGTTGTTATGAGTTGGACACTACCAACTGATAGAACCTAACCACAACAACATAGCCTCACAGAGGAAGATCTATCACAATTGAAGATCTTGCTGGAGGAGGAAACAGTTGAGAAATAAATAGCTTTGCTCTGGGCTTGCCAAACTGAAGGAGCTTTTAGATAGTAAGTGAACAAATCAAGCAAACCATTGGATGTCTGATCTAGCGCCCAGAAAGTATCTTGGGTAGAGTAATCATTCATGAGCAATCAGTGACTACACTGTAGTTAAGGCCACTGGAATAAATGAAATGACCTGAAGGAATGTGAACTACAAGAGAGAACAGATATAAAGACCAAACACTCTCTGTGTATTGTTTGTTTACTTTTTCTTCTAGTGCTTTTATAATTTTCACTTTACCCATTTGGTGTATATTTTATTTGTAGGGAAAAGAATCTATAAGGCTAGCTTCTTTATAGCTCAAAAAATGGTTCTATTTTGCTTTCATATCGCATGCATTCTGATTTAACAATTCCTTAAGAGTACCTAAAATTTTATGGTTGAATTTTCTTTTGTCTACCTTAACTTTGTCGAGTTAAAGCCACTGTGGACTTAGATAAGGAGAGACTATTCAAAAGGACTATGGCAATAGGAACAGAGGGATTTTTGCAATTGAGAGGGGGGTGCACTGCCATAGAGAGAACATTCCAATCATTTTAAGGTCTCTGTGTTTACAAGGTCAACCAGAAAGGACATTTCTTTTGTAGGGATAAGTCAAAAAGACTGAAAATAAGTGGGTATAGGAGTCTGGATGAGTGAGCGGTGTGGTAAGCAAGTTGATGAGGAAGTTTTTCCCTATGAGGTCACTTGATTCTTGGAAGCCATCTTAGAGAAGAGGTTGCTCTACTTGCTGTTTTTGCTTAAACTCAAAGGTTGGTCAATGTCCAGGGATTTGGAGGGAGAGCTGAGCCCTGATTAAAGCTAGACCAGGTCAGGTTAGGATGATTTTGTCCAGCTCTGTGGAGATGGACACTGTGGCTATGCACTTATGAGACAAAACATTGGAATTTTAAAGATCTGTGTGATGAATGATGATTTTTTTATGGAAGTCCTATGAAGAAAGGGGGCTGGGATTTAGCTCAGTTGGTAGAGCGCTGTGCTGCAGTCTCTGAGGTCCCGAGTTCAATTCCCAGCACCACAAAAAATGGGAGAAGGGCCTGGCAATCCACTCCCAAGGCAATCCTGAAACAGTCAGCCATTGAAAACCCTTTGAGGGTCACTATGAATCGGATACCGACTCAACGGCACCTAACAACAACAATGAAGAAAGCTGATTCTTTCCAGTGGGCTAACACGAAGGACAAGGAGATTTCTAAACTACTGCTATTTTTTAGGAGCATGGACAAGAACAAAGTTCACCATTGTCAACTTCAATAAAAAAAATAACAAAACATAACAAAAAAATTTTTTTTCATCCTGTTTGTTTTGGTGTTCCACTTTTTGTTTGTTTGTTTTTGTTTTTGTTTATGGGAGAAAACTCCAGAGATTATGCTCCACTCACTAATTGTTCTCCATGATGTCTGCTAGGCATTTTTACTCCATTTCCAACAGGAACTTGGTTTACCACTGCAGTTTCTGTTTCCTTGAACTTTTTGCACTGATAGAATCATTGAATGGTCTACTAGTCTTACCCTGATTTAGGCTTTTTTTGGGGGTATTGTTTACATAAAAGCCTTGTCTTACCTTGTAACCTAATATGCATACTAGGAGACTTCTATTCTCATTTTCTTAGGAAACATTCAGAGCTCCACTTTTCATTTGGGATTACAGGCATCTTCAGAGATGAAGTTCCGACTCCTTTGATTCACAAATCATTCTGCATTTTTCCAATGTTTATTATTTTGTTTCCCTCTTATTCAATTTGTCATGATTATAACTATCCATTTAGTGAGGAATGTGTAAGGAATGCCTTCTCTTGGATCCTACCCTTTGCCTATTGATTGGTTTCAGAATCCTCATTCTATGTGCAAAACTAGGAAGTCAGTGGGCTTAGACATATAGTATCGCAATGTCCCTGTGAAGCCCACTCCCTCATGATCAGGCTTAGCTTTTCCTTGCTTATCTGGAGGGCTGAAACACTGATACATATTTAGGAAGTTTGAAAATGTGCTCCTGTTACTGACTTTCCTTCTCTTGTCTCCTCCATGGATATTTGTCAAGAAGGAATTCTTCACTGATAGTCCAGTGTGCCAAATTTCTGACTTATCGGTTTTCTGTGTGAGATAGTGTATGGGCTCAAAAGGTCAAGTTTATGCTTCTGAGAGATGATTGTTTAGTTTTGGCTGGTAGAGACCAAGACCCTGAGAAGCCAAGGATGCTGTAAAACATTAATGACTGAGGACACAATCGTCTTTCAGGTGGAACAGACTTAGGAACAGTCCCTTCATTCCTGTATTAAACTTACAATCTTCGGGTCATATTTTTACTGGGTTAGATTTCCTTCAGATTCTTGGATTAGGTTAAATAAGAATGTTAATTTCCGATATTATGCTGAGATTTTTGTTGTTGTTGTAGTTGTTGTTTAATGTTTTAGCATTCTTTTAGTCTTTTTTTTTTTTTTTTGACGGCTTATATATTTAAAAGGTGTTGGAGACTCAGTTTGGGACTATCAAGTATACACTATTTGAAACTGAAAGCCAGTCCTCATCCAATATGAGGAGAAAAGAATAGTGAAAATGCACTGTGTAATAATTCACATGCAACTATATGTAAAATTTAAGTAACTACAGATCAGAATCATGGAAAATTGGGCCATAACATTTATTGTATTAAGATATTCTCTAGTAACAAATTAAAACTTAATTAGTTAACACATTGACCAACTTTTAGAACTGTGTTGTGAATCACAATAGCAGCATGCATAGATTGTGTCTAAATCACTCCAAGAGAAATAGAAGAATTGATGAGATTTGTAAAGCATTGAAGCAGAGTAATGACCTATCAGAAAAACTAGCCTTCCTAGGCTTTGAATCAGCTTCTGAAACAATTGGTAATATAACAGTTGGGTCTTTACTCTTCACACTGGATTATTTTAAGACTATGCATATGGGCCTTCCTTTTCAAACATTATTATCCAGCATTCCATGCAGATTTTTTTTTTTTTTTTCTTTTTTTTGCAGTACTGGAGGTTGAACCAGGGCCTCATGTCTGCATGCTTTGTAAGTGCTGGACCACTGAACTACACCCCCAGTCCCTCCCCCCCCCCTTTTTTTTTTTTTTTTTTTTTTTACTTTTTGAGACAGGTTCTCACTAAGTTATGCAGACTGCCTCTGGTCTCAAACTTGAGATCCTCCTGCCTCCCCCTCCCGAGCCGCTGGGATTACAGGTGTGTGCCACCACGCCCGGCCCATGCAGATATTTTATTAGCTAATAGAAATAGAATGTTTTTAGGTATGTAATAGATACTAAGGTTGAATTTTCTAAAAGATTGTTGAGTTATAATTTGCATGAGTTAAGTATAGTACACCTTTGCTTTTGCAAAATCAATGAGGGTATAACCCATGGTTGCATAAAACTATCATTACACATTAATTAAAATTTTTACTTTTTTCCTTCTTTTTTCATTCATCTTGTTCTGTAAAAGATGTAAGGTGATGGATGTGTAAGAAAAACTGAGTTAATACTTGCATAATGAATATATCAAATGACTTTTTACTGCACTAACATTTATAAATAAAAAACCTACGATTTTGCAATTAAAGTAAATGAGTAAAACTAATTTAGTGTGAATTTAATGATTATGTCTTAAATGCTTGATTTGAAGTCTTCTATATATGCTGTTTCATATAAAGATAACTAGTAGATTGATAGTCAAATCCAGGTATTTTTTTTAATCATAGATGCATCCACGCTTAATACAAATTCTGACCAGTTTGATATTAGCACAGAAAGTGAGTATTTAAAGAGTATGGATCCTTAGAGAGTTTATTTTCAATTATACCACTATAAGACAGGCTTCTTATGGTGATTTTTAGATAATGTCTTCCCCAAACTTAAGGAACAAGTAATTCCTGCTGACTTTTCCTCTTTAACAGTCTATTTCACTTTTGCTTTTATTTCCATAGCAACCAGAAAGCACAACAGTGTCCCAATAATTCTGCTAGTTTCTAATCCCTTGCCAAGTTATTCTGCTGTACAGGGCTGACCATATAACAGACAATGGTTCCCCTTTCTGGAGAATTATGATCTGGTTGGTATGGAATACTGTCCATCAAATTTTCTTTCTCTTTTTTAAGTATTTTCAAAAAAACTCCATAGTACAAAGTTAACCAGTAAACTCATTCATTATATCAACTAATTATATTTCTCAAATGGAATAATCTTTCTGCATATATTTAATGTATGAGTAAGTTTTTATTAAGATAAACATGTTCCATTTTATCTTTGAACATCTAATGTATTTTGGAATTTTAACACTTATAAGCTTGTCGTCGTTGTCGTTAGGTGCCGTTGAGTCGGTATCCGACTCATAGCGACCCTCATAGGGTTTTCAATGGCTGACTGTTTCGGGATTGCCTTGGGAGTGGATTGCCAGGCCCTTCTCCCATTTTTGTGGTTCTGGGAATTGAACTCGGGTCCTCAGAGACTGCAGCACAGCGCTCTACCAACTGAGCTACATCCCAGCCCACTTATAAGCTTACTTAAGGTAAATTATTTTTCGCTGTAGAATAGAAATCAAATTTAAGGAAAGAAGTTGCAAAAATGAGCATCTTAAAATACAATTTAAATATGTAGGCTATACAAATCACTATTGATTTTATTTTTCAGCAATGATGAGGTTGAACCCAGTGCCTTTTGCTTGCCATGGAAGTGCTCTACCACTGAGCTGTAACCCAGTCCTTATTTATGTATTTATTAATTGCAGTGCTGTGGATTGAACTCCGGACCTCATACTTGTTAGGCAAGTACTCTACCACTGAACTACATCACCAGCCCTACTTTTTTATATTGAGATAGCCAGTGTCTTAGTAAGATGTACAAGCTATCTCTGTCATTGAATTTGTGATCCTTCTGCCTCAGCCTCCTCAGTAGTTGGTATTGTAAGTGTGTGTCATGGGGCCTGGGTATAAGTGTGTCATGGGGCCTGACTTATAAGAGATGGAATAATTTATTCTGTTGAAGAGGAATTTTTTGCATATTAACATTTGGTAGAAAGAAAAATTATGCTAATATAGTTAAGAAAATTAATACAGTCACAGAAGACAGATAAAAAAAAAAACCTGTGTGGGTAGGGAAAGTAAGTAGTATGTTTCTAAAGTAGAGAATATTTGGAATGCTAGATTCCAAAAAATAATTTTAACATATATTCCTAAGTGAAAATATACTTTATGAAGAGAGTATTATCCTAAAGATAAAAGACCTCCTGAATGAATGAACCAGGGATCAAACCATGCCTGAAGAAAGGAAATACGATGTCCAAACATATGTTTTGGAAAACATGCTTGTGGCTGTGGTGGGGAGAGTGGAATTCAAGGGAAGAGGGGATGCAGAGAACATATTTGGAAAGGGTTTTGTGATTTGCAAAAAGGGTGGTGTCCTGAATTAAAAGTATTCTGAACTGTCATGAGGAATAAAAACAGATTTGGGAGAGATTTTATGGACTCTTCTGCCCTATCACTAATGTGATAACATATGATGAGTAAAGAAGAATGCAGAGTTGGGCTTCCTTGGAGAGCCAGGCCAGTCCTGGGGTCCTCTCGCTGGAGATGAAAAAGGCTGTGGAGGAGGTGTCTGAGTGTCTGCAATGGAAACATCTGGTTACTTTAGTGTTACATCTTCCAGATGGCTGAGGGTGTTTCAAGCCATGATAAGTACTTGTATTGAGCTCCAAGATTGGAGTTTTGATTTTATCTGATGTTAGTGTTTTTATGATGCCTGAGGTTTGTCTTAAGTAAGCAGGGCTAGATACACAGACTTGGAAAAGCTTGGCATAGAGGACAAGGTTTCCCCTCTACTCACAGCCTCCCTGGGAAAAAATGAGGGAAGAAAGGATAGCAAGAGTGAGGTCTTGGGACTGGATGACTTAAGTCCTTTCTCTGGGCTGTAGGTGTGGCCCTCATTGTCTGGCACCCTGCATATGGGTGTCAGAATGAGAATGGCCAATAGATGGAAGTGGGTGGGTATAACTCTGGATTGGTTGATTGGTGTATCTAGGGAATACACTCAGGAGAGTCATCTACTTTCCTGAATATGCTAACCCTGGGAAGAAAAGTCCCTCCCAGTTCTTCACAGCCTGAGATTTCAGAGCATCAAGAACACGAATGATAGAAGCTATATAATTAGTACAGTGAGCTGAAGTCATGAAAGCGAATGTAATGTATCAGGGGAGAGTATACAAGTAGAAAAGAAAAAGAATCCAATGGCAACATCCTGTCGGACACTAAAATATATGAACTGATAGAAAAAGAAACCCAGAGAAGAATCTAAAGAGAAAATCAGAGGTTAATAAGAAAGACAACTGGTTTGTCAGTAGTACTTGTTAGTGGTGGGAAAATTTCCACAGTACCATCTATTAATTGTGGATTTGGAGTTAGGTATATATGTTTTTGATAATTTTAGCATTTAAAAGAAAGACAATATCAGGAGTAGATAGAAGGAGTAGACAATAAGACAAGAAGTTTTTATTTATTCTGTCTGCTCTATTGACAATAATTTTGGATTTTATAAATAGAGTAGAAACAACAGAATATTTCATTCGTCTTTAGAGTAGAAGTGATTTTTGATGATACAAAGTCATCATTCATACATATATCCAGATCTTTGTATATTCTCTCACTCTTATCTTCAGTACAGGTAACTTTAAATAAATACACCCTGACAATTTAAACACTTAAAACTTAAAAATCATTTTTAAAAACACTTTAAAATTACCATCAAAAGTACTATGGTACATATACATAATTGAATACTACTCAGCAGTCAAAAAAATTAAATGATGTCATTTGCAGCAAAGTGGATGGAATTGGAGAAAATTATCTTAGTGCAAACCTAACGAGAGATTGTAGTAACAGCACCCAGAGACCCTTCAGTGTTGACTCAGGGATAAGATAGCACCCCTCAATCCACATCATCTTAGTCTGTTTTCTGCTACTGTAACAAAGTACCTGAGACTGGGTGTATTAGCTTTCCATCACTATAACAAAATACTCATGATAAGTAGTTTATAAAACAAAGGTTCATTTAGCTCAAGCTTGGGAGGTTTCAGTCCATGAAAAGTTGCCTAGCTTTGGGCCCCTGGTAGAGATGCCAGAAGGCAATGGCAGGGATATATGACAGAGGAAAACTGCTCAGCTTGTCAGCCAGGAAGCAAAATGAAAAAGAGAAAGGGGTTAGTATCCCACAATCCCTTAGGAGGGCACACTCCCAATGACCTAAACACCTTCCATTAAGCTCCATTTCCTAAAGACTCCACCACCTCCTAACAGCCTACAAGGGACTAAGACGTTAATGCATAAACCTTGGGGTATTGCTGAATGATGATTAGGTAACAGAAACTCATTTCGCTTATGGTTCTGGATGCCTGGAAGTCCAGGAACATGGCGCCATGGTCTGGCACAGGGCTTTGTGCTGCACCATCCCATGGTGCAAACCAGAAGGACCAGAAACCAGAAGGTAAGATGGCAAACAAGAATTGGCTGAGCTGGGTGTGGAGGTGTACATGGTAATCCCAGCACTCAGGAGGCTGATGCAGTAGGTTTGTGAGTTTGAGGAGAGCCTGGGCCATGCACCAGCACCCTGTATCAAAGAAACAACAGTAATAAAAGAGACAACCAAACTCACTTTTATAATAAATCCAGGATCAAAATAACTAACCCACTTCCCTGATAATGGCATTAATTCATTTAGGAGGGCAAAACCCTCACAATCTAGTCAGTGCTCCTTAGGCCACATGTCCCAAGGCTGTTGCACTGGGAACTGAATTTCCTATACTCTGGAAGTAGCATTCAAATCATGGCACGTTGACCACCACCAGCAGCAAAATGGAGCTGCAAATGTCTTCCCTTCCCCACCAAGCTCCTCTTCCTCAAGTTCTCTGGCCCATCTCACACTGCCCTCTTTCCACTTCCTGACATCTGAGCCATTTGGGCCTACTCACTCCTTGTATAAAGTACATCATATTTAGGACTTTATTTATCGGAAGATTTACTGAGTTTAAGTAAACATGAGGCTTCACAAAATAACTACAAGGTTGAGAAGAGTTAATCAATCTGGATCAGCTATCTTCAATTTTACTCAAAAATAAGTCATCTATTCTTTTATCTTTCCAAATGGTGCTTCTTTAATGCCTGCACTATACATATACATATTTATTTTTTCAAGGAATCCTCTTATCTTCTAAGCCCTTTAAAGTCAGAAAGTTATACAAAGTGATTATCAAATCCTATCCTTGACATAGAGTTGCTGGCTTTGGGAAGGTAAATTATGACCTGAGATTATTGACCTCAGAAGGTTTAGAATGTTGCCAACTGGGCAGTGCTTTCAAATGTTGGGTGGTCAATGCTATTTCCTCTGGTCATCCTAACAAGGCCACTCCAGGGATGATATCCACCCACTTAAGGGTATAGTCATGGGTTAAGGTGTAAGTCAGTCAGTAGAGTGCATTCTCTATGTGCTCTGAGGTCCTGAGTTCCAACCCCAGCACCACAAAAATGAGAGAAAGACTTGGCAGCCCACTTGGGAAACAATACTGAAACAATCAGCCATTGGAGACCCTATAAATAGCAGAGAAGCACTGCCATAGTGCCAGGCATGGCACAGTGTCAGCGAGTGGTTTGTTCTGTTGTACATAGGGTCACTATGATTTGGACTGGTATTAATGGCACCTAACACCAAGGGTATAGTTGTGGTAGCAAAACCATCAAAATATATGCCCACTGCAAGTCATGGGCTGAGACACATTCCCAACATGATGGTGTCGGTTTTGAGAATTGAAAGGTGTTAGAGGGGTATGAGCCATAATGAGGATGGAGTTCTAAAGAGTATTTATGTGGATTAAAAATGACATCAATTTAAAAGAAAGGATTAGATCCCCTAATGTGATGTACAAGATTTTGTTGGGATGTTGGAATGTGGTAGTATCTTGCCTTTGTCAGAGTTGGCACATATGCCTGATCAATGGAGTTATTAAGAAATCAGTCTGCGTTCACCATGTTACTTCAATGACCAGAACAGGACTGTTGTAAAAGCTAAGACCAAGCCTTCTATTGCTAAAGCTGTTGTTTTTCATTGTGTGAAAATGTTCCTTGAGTTATAAGGGATTTTACATCCTCAGTATTTTTACCCATCACTAAACATGGAGTGGGCTGGGATTTAGCTCAGTTGGTAGAGTGCTGCGCTGCAGTCTCTGAGGTCCCGAGTTCAATTCCCAGCACCACAAAAATGGGAGAAGAACCTGGCAATCCACTCCCAAGGCAATCCTGAAACAGTCAGCCATTGAAAACCCTATGAGGGTAGCTATGAGTACGATACCGACTGGAGGGCACCTAACAACAACAACAACAACAAACATAGAGTAGTTTTGTACCACATCATTTTTAGACTCACCATATGAAACCTTGGGTCTCTCAGACCAGCAAATGCCCTTTCCACTGCTGGCCATGGAAATTTACAGGAGGCCACACTTTTTAATACCCAAGCAACTTTGGTTAACACACCTCTAACTGATGTTAAATCCCCCTGTGCTGCATTGAAAAAAATCATACTCATGGTGAATATAATTTGCAGAGGTTTTACAGTGACTTTTGGGAAATTAAATTAAAAAGTAGATTTCAATTACATTTTGTGACTTTCAAGCTGTAAAGATCTTATCAGGAATTAAATTAGGCTAACTTTCTCCATTTTTCCCCCTAGGGAACACACATTGAAGTATTTCTTTCCTTTAGTGGTTGGGATAAAAATATCTTAATTCAGGTGTTTTAAAGGGTGATAAAACTGACCCTGCATGTTATAGACCAGTCAACTTCATTAATGCTGCAGTTAAATTGCACATGCGAATTTTATTGCAGTGGCTGGAATTGATGGAAAAGTTTAAAAGGACAGATCTAATATACTAATAGTAGTTACATAATTTCCCAAATATCCCAGAGCAAAGTGATTTTTCTTACTGAAAATAGATCTTGTCTGTATTCATTTGTCAGTATATTTATTGAAATTGGGATGATAGGAAGAATGTAATTTGTATACTGTGGCAGATAGGATCTTTTCTTCGTTTTCAGCCCTGCCTGAGCACCTAGGGGCTCTACGTTTTCACCCTGGGTTCAGAACAAGTTATTAAGAATTCACAAATTCACAGCCTTAATGAACAATAAGTAGCACTTGAAAGGAACCAAAAAGATCTGCTTTCACTTTATTTATGTGTTTATGTATGCATGCATTTTTGTATTTAGACAAATACATTTACATGTGTATACATACACATGACAAGAAATCACCTTCTCTCAATGGATACCAACTTCACATAGAGCTAATCTTTATGAGTTATTTGGTGCCTGGCTTGGTTGTAACCCCTTTGCTCATAGTCACTCCTTCAGTAAGAAAGAAGCCCCTGTGAGCATGAGCTCATGTTGGCGGTGGTGGAGGTGATGCCATTGAGTCAGTGTCCAACGCATAGAGACCCTATGTACAATAGGCGAAACACTATTGTCATGCTTCTCTGCTATTCATAGGGTTTTCAACGGCTGATTTTTTGGGGGGAGTGGGTTGCCAGGTCTGTCTCCCAAGCCTACAGCACCTGGTGTTCCCAAGAGGTCTCCAATCCAAATACTAAACAGGTGCGACCCTGCTCAGCTTCTGAGATCTGATGGGATCAAACCCCACCGTGGTATGGCTGCAGGCCCATGAGCTCATAGATATGTAAATAGCATGTGAATGTGTGGGGATATGAATATGAGCTTCAGTGTTCCTGCTCAGGGGTCTGTATCATACCCCTTTTCTGGAGACCTTATAAAGACTCACACCCCACTGTGCATCTGGGGACATCTGAACTTGGGGGCTTTAGCCACTGTACTTTTATCAACTTCTTGTTGGATTCTGATACTCATCAAAACTTATGAATCATCATCTTATATAGCCATTAGATTGTTTACTTCATATTATTTTTTCAATAAATATTATAAATATTGATAGGAGTTTCTGCATCATGACATCCTTTGGCTCCCATTCAATTTTTTAATGGCTCTCAGACCTACTCTGCACACTGTGATCATGTCCTAAAGATTTACTGCTCCACACGACAGAAAGGTGTTACCACTGATAATATATCCCCAATTCTGAGGAAATTCTGTTTTGACTTTTACAGATTTTTAATTGCATTCTTTTATAACAACCTTCTCTCTCCCTTATGATGGCATTCTGCATTGCATGGTATATTGTCTTTTAAGTCAATGTTCCTTTTTTCTTATCATATAAGCACAAATGACAATTCTCAAATGCTCCAGTCCCAGATGGGACACTTTCCTCATCTCAGGGCCCTGTGGTCAGGCCTCACTGGTAATGTTTGTGTCCCTGTCTCTATGGGAACTCTGCTGCTGGTCTGTGACTCACATTATGCCTAATGCCATGGCCTTACGGAGACTGGCTTAGAGTGTCTTCTGAAGAGATGGCCAGATTGACACCATTGCGGATATTCATTTCTGTCAGTCTGGGTAATTCAGGAAAACATCAGAGGCCATTCAGAACTCTTTCTTTTGGCACTGAATATATCATAGTCACATGTTGCAATCCATGGCAGTTCCTCTGCAAGATCTAGACACCTCAGTTCTCCCAAATAGCTATCTTTAGGCCAAGGCCCCATGGGACGGTGAATACTATTCACCCAGTAACTCAGGCTGATCAGCATGATGGGGGATAGTTTATCTGCCTCTTCCTGTGTGGGAGAGGATGGACAATTTCCAAGCAGAAACTCCTCTGGGAAATACAAAGAGATATTTTCTCTATGATTTTCTGAGTTTATGAGTTTCATTTTCAGATTTATTTTTACAGGTAGCTTCACTGTAACATCCTTGGAACTAACTTTTGAACAGTGTGCAGTATATACACACAAAGGTATATATCACATTTTAATGCTAGATATAGATATGTGTGGGGGGGGCTGGGATTTAACTCAGTTGGTAGAGCGCCACTCTGCAGTCTCCAAGGTTCCAGGTTTGATTCCTAGCACCACAAAAATGGGGGAAGGACATGGCAATCCACCCCCAAGGCAATCCCGAAAACTATAACCATTGGAAACCCCATGAGGTTCGCTATGAGTTGGACATGACTCAATGGCACCTAACAACAACCACATAGATTTTTGGAAGCAGAGATTATAAAATATGAAGAATTGGATCCCAGCTTCAGTTCACCATCTCCCTGATGCCATAATGTTAAACGGAGCTAAATGCATATACATCTACTCTGAGCAATGCAAGAATGTGGCTATGGTACAGTCATTAAAAGATACAGTCACCCGTAAGTGGAAATCATATGGATTAAGTTATTGAAGAGACCTCTAAATGTGTGATAAATTGGTTAATTTTATAGCAGCTCACAGAATGGCAGATCTGGAAGGGACATTTAAAATAATCTATTCCTTCATTTTTATTCCAAAGTTGATGAAATGAAGTCCAGAGAAATTGTATTATGTGCCCAAGGTTACAGAAATAGTTAATTAGCATTTTTCATAAGTGTGATAAATCTGTATATGGAATTAGCATTCATTTTCCTACAGAGAGAGTGTTTGGAAAAATAGTTTATAATATACAAAGTGGAAAACACAAGAGCAATAAAGAAAAATTAAAATTGTTGCTTGAGAAAATTGGGGCATTTTCAAAGTCATCATTGACTAGTACTCTAAAGTTCTTTTTTCATTTTAGAAATGTGAATGTAGAATAAATTATTTATATACATCTACGTAGATGCTTGGAGCTGGTGCTTTGCTCAGTTGGTAGAATGCTTTCTCTGCACACTCTGGGGCCCTGGGTTTTATCCCCAGCACTGCAAAATGGGAGAAGAACCAGGAAGCCCACTCCCAAAGCAATCCCCAATCAGCCCTCAAAAGCCTTATGAACAGCAGAGAAGCACTGAAATAGTGCTGGAGATGGCACAGTGTTGGGGAGTATATTGCTCTCTTATACAGTGGGTCACTATGAGTTTGACCCAACTTGCTAGCATCTAACAACAAGAATAACAACAACATGGATGATGCAACAGATGATTTTCTATGTAAGAGACATGGTTGGTTGCTTAGATTTTGGCCTATTGCATTTCTGTTGTGAATATAACAATACAATTGGGAGAATCTGAACTGAGAACAGGTGGAGTTTCTGAGAACTAGTTATGTTCTCAGCAGGGTAGTGAGAGATGGCCATGGAACCTTAGGACAGGGTTGCCAATATTGGTGCAAAGAAGACTGTGAGCCAAGTTAGAATGAAAACAATTCATCATAATGTAAAACTGCTTCTAGCAATCTTTTCTTTACAAATAAAAAAAACATGCCTCTAGGATTATCACATTAGCTCAGTTAGTAGAGAGCTACTCTGAGCTCTCTGAGGACCTGAGTTCAATCCCCAGCACTGCAAAAATGGGAGAAGGACAAGGCAGCCCACTCCTAAGGCAATCCCAAAACAATCAGGCATTGAAAACTCTATGAATAGCAGAGAAACTCTGATATAGTACCAGGCATGACACAGTGTCAAGGAGTGTTTCATCTGTTATACATAGGGTTGCTATGAATTGGACCCAACTCAAAGGCACCCAATAACAACAATTTCTAAAAAGAAATAGCTTACCATATGATATTGAATTCTAAGTCTAAAAACGTATAAGCTTCAGGAAAATTATTCCCCATTATCTCATATAATAATTAATGGAATAAATATATTTAAATCACTCAAAACAGTGCAATGTGATGTATGCATGATCTTTATCCACTACCATAATAATAATAAGTGATAGCTTTAGTCAAAGTCACATAAGTATGCACAGACACAGAATTGTCAAGGAAATATTAGGTTCCTTGGCGTGTCTGTCATCTTTCCATTATTATGAGAAAATACTTAAGTTAATCAGGTACAAAGAGAGAGAGAAAGAGAGAGAGAAAGATAAAAGGTTTTTTGGCTCATGGTTTCAGAGATTTCAGTCCATGTTTTGTTGAGCCCAGTGGCTTTAGGCTGTGATGAGGCAGTGTATTATGGCAGGCTGTGAGGTGGAGAAAGATGCTCACCTCCTCGCAGCCAGGAAATAAAAGAGAGTAGGAGGAAGGGGCTGGAGGCTCCAATGTCCCCAGTGACTTAACTTCACCTTACTAACACCTGTCTCCTTAAAGCTTCTATTACCTCGCAGTAGTGCCAAAGGCTTGTGAAAAAACCTGCAACACGTGGGCATCTAGGAGACATTAAAGATCCAAAAATAGCACTCGGAGAAGAAATACTTACCTGGTTCACCTGGTTTCTGTCTTGCTTTCTGTCCCCTTTTCTTTTATTTATCTTTTTTATTTTTAATTTTTAAATTTTTTTTGAAGCCAGGCTTAGTGGCACATGGCTGTAATCCCAGTGAACCGGGAGGCACAGGCAGGAGGATTGTAAATTCAAGACCAGAGACAATCTGAATAATTTAGAGAGACCCTATCTCAAAAAGTAAAAAAGTGGGCTGGGAGTGCAGCTCAGTGGTGCAGCACTTGCAAAGCATGTGAGGCCCTGGGTTCAACCCCTAGTACCACAAAAAAAAAAAAAAAAAAAAAAAAAAAGTTGAAGACAAAGCCCCACTATGGAGCCCAGGCTGACCTTGGCCTCCTGATCCTTATGCCTCAGTTTTCCATGTGCTGGAATCATAGGCATGTGCCACTGCACCTGACGTTTTCTTTTCCCAGCATTACTAAGGTGTTGAACCCAGGGCCACATACATGCTAGGTAAGTGCTCCACCAAGGAGCTGCACCCCCACCTCCTTTTCAATTTTTTATTTTGAGATAGGGTCCCATTAAGTCCTAAGAAGGCTGCTTCTGGCTTTGAATTTGATATCCTTCTGCCTTGGCCTCCTGAGTTGCTAGAATCACAAGCGTGCAACATGGTGCTTTAGCTCTGATCTGCTTTATTTCACTGTAACACCACTCTTTTGACGACTTCTCTCAGCAATTCTTCTTAATTTGAATTCTCATCTCTTTCCTGCATTCATACTAACGGTATCTCTAAATTCTCAAGACCTTTCACCGTAGAGCATTTTGTGACATTGATAAATCAAGAGTCACAGAAAGAAAACAGGTGTGTAAGTAGATAATGGCAGTAAATAGATAAAGAAAACAATTTTGTGCATGTTTAGCCTGACAAACTCATTGAAAATCCACATGGTGATTGTTATCCTGCAAGTAATTTTCAATTCAGGTCTGTGGTTCAGGTGAGAAATCAAGACTGAATGATAGCTTTGTCTCAAATGATTATTATAGAGGCAGTGTTTTAATTTCTGTAATGAATAAAATCATAACAGAAGAAACAAAGGCAAAAAAGCATCAAACCACAAATATCAACATTAGTTGCTCCAGCAGATAAAAATGCATTGTTATACTAGGATGTAGCATGTACACGAGAGAAACACATACTAAAGAAACAAATCTCTCTTCCAAGTTATGCCTTCAATGGATTAGGGATTAAAATCAGAGGAAAGACGGCATTGGACACTGGGACAATAGTAAAACGGTAATGCTTTGCAGATAGGTCAGAAGTCTAGAGAGGCAAATGTAGGTGCGTGAACACCTGAGAAGGAAGAGCTATGTGAAGTTGCATTGTATTGATTATCTGTTTTATATTTACCTATGTTTATTTATGTGGTTTGTTGACATTGTCAATGACATAGTCTTCCAATTCCATATGCCGTCATATCCTTTTCTGTGCATAACACCAAACTTGCAGCATCAGTGAACAATTTTTGTAGTTGTTACTGTTGTTATTGTGGTTGTTGTTAGGGTCACTGGGAGTTAGAAGTAATTAGCAAATATAGCCATGTTAATACAAATAGTATAGCCCCTTCAGGTTCTGCTGAACACATTCATTACTTTTTCCATTATAATTAAGTCACATGTTTTTCATGCATAACTCACACACTTTATTCTAGATTTCCATTTAAGAAGTATTCATGGAACAACTTGTAAACAGTTTTAGACTTTAACTTTTATTTATTTATTTATTTACTTACAGACATGGTCTCACTAAATTACGCATACGGCCTCTGGTCTCGAACTTCAGATCCTCTGCCTCCTGAGTCAGACTTTAACTTTTAGTAAGAGATGAACAGATAGATCAGTTCTCTAAGTTGCAGTAACTAAACATCTTGAAAAAGAAATAAAGAGCTAACTTCTTCTTCTATCTTCTCTCTTCCTTTGCGATTTTTGGGATAAAACCCAGGGCCCTGTGCATGCTAGACAAGCACTGTACTACTGAACTGCATCACTGGCCACTGTATTATTTTGAAACAGAGTCTCACTGGGTAGCCCAGGCTGGTCTTGAACTTGTGAATCTCATACCTCTGCCTCCTCAGACCTGGGATTGATGCTGTGCACCTGCACAAGGGCCAAAGCCACTCTCCTGATTGCACTAGAAGATTTCCAAGCTATGGGGCCACCACTGGCCTCAGTCTGTGAAATAATTGAGGAAAGAAAAACCAGCACAAGTACTGGTGCCAGTTTTTGACTGTGGGACTTTTTTTGTTACAGCATGGATAGCTGAAAGCTTAAAAGATTGAGGACGATTTTGACAAGCTGCAGAAGCTAGCAGGAAAGAGACTGAAATCTAAAACTTTCCCAAGTATGAAAAAACTCTTTTATTTGGGCTGGGTGTCAAAGTGAAAAGTTTGGTCCAGGCTGAGTGTTACGAGGAGAAGGCAGGTCCTTACAGGGATTGATGTTCAGGTTTTATCACTGCCAGCACAGCAGAGAGGTACAGCTCAGCATGGTCACCTACCCTGAGGAGTTCCTATAGTTGGGACCTCCACTCAGGTTAAGTGGGGTCCTTGGTCTCATAGAAAAGAATTTCAGGACCAGTCAAAGAGAGTGAAACAAAGTTATAGTGTTTATTAAGTCCACACTTTAGGATACATGTGGGCTCTCAGAGAGCAAGACAGGCATCCAAGACATGGACAAGGAATTCCCAAGAGAGAGAAGAGGAAGCCAAAAAAGAGCAACAGATGTTCCCACCAGCCTTATTTAAACTAACCACGCCCTGTGTGATATCAGTCCTCAGTGCCCACTGTGGGCACCTAGTGTGACGTGAACCTAGAGCTCCACCTACAAAGGCCCCTGTCCTGGACTTAGGGGGGTGACAATGAGGTTGAAAGAAGAAGTTCCACTGTTTATATTATAAGGTACATTGTATAAGTTTAAGAAAAGAGTCACCATGGAGTTGCTTAATTTTGACTTTTTATTATGTAAGGTATCTCTCAAAAATAATATCACTATGAAGCCAGTCCTCACAGCAGTCTTGTTGGGAGTCGTGCCAAGGTTCTTGACTCCCAGCTGGTGAGATTCAAGCAAGATCCTGAGGTGAAAGCTCTTCCCTTTCCACATCCCCCACATTCCCTGTCTTTCTCTCTGACTCAGTTTCAGTTACCTCAGTTCCTGAAAATTCACGTAGGTGGTGGTGCCTTGTTAGCTAGCCTGATGGAACTAAGGAAAAATTCTCTCTGGAGGGATGAAAACCATCCTAAATTTTGCCAAGTGCCATGACACACACTTGTCATCCCAGAAACTTAGGAGGCTGAGGCAGGTGTTGGATGCCAGAGGCAGCCTGTGCAACATAGTTGGACCCTGCCTCAAAATACATTAAAAAGGATCTGAGAGTGTGGCTCAGTGGCATAGTTCTTACCTAACCATGCACAAGGCCCTGGAGTCAAACCCCTAGTACTGTATAAATAAATAAATAAAATCATCCTGAACTGCAAATTATTTCTTTGGACAATTTGAAAATGGAGTGCCTGTTCAAAATAAAGGGTATGGAATGAAGATGCAGACTTCTGACACTAGTAACAAGAACAAAACACTGAAAACATAACAATAAACAACTCCTCGGAGGCCCCAGATAAGACATTACTACGTACAAACTTGAAAATATATTTAAATACAAGCTAAATACAAGCTTTAGTGTAATGTAGGCAGTGAGAAAATATAAAACAGTGGGTAAAAATTGTAGAACCAAAAATACAATAACTAAATTATGAAGTGGTGGATCTGTTTCAAAGCAGCCCAGCTACACCTGAAATAACAATTAGTGCATTGGAAATATGTTAGAAAAAATGTTCAATAATATAGTTTAGCATTAGGAAAAGATGAAAGAAAGAGTAAGAGACATAAGAGAGAGAATTCTAACATACATTTTGCTAGAGTCCTAGAAAGGAGTATCTATGAGACTAAATCAGATTTCAGACATATAAGAACTGCTAATTTTCAAAAGTTGAATGATGCCATAACATCAAATATTGAAGGAGCACTTTGAACAGTTGGCTGAAAAAATATCAAAAATCACACTTATTAATACTATGAACTTAGAAACTATGGAAAAACAAAGCAGAAGAAAACATTTGTATAAAAAGAGGGGAAAAAAGATTACCTTCAATATTAAAACAAACTGAGAGTTGCATTTTGATAGATGCAAGTTAAAAGAAAATAGAAAGATATGAGTAAAAATCAGGGAGAAATCTAAGAAGCATATTGCAAGTGAATATATCTTTTAAGAATGATTTAAGATCATAGTAAAAGCTAAAAGAATCCATCACATGGCCAAAAAATATGGATTTCTTCAGGCTAATGTAAAATGATTATAGAAGAAAGGTCAGGGATTAGGAAAGAACAAATAAAATGACAAGAATAAATGGGTAGATTTAAATGGAAACTGAACAAAACAAAACGAATTTTTGATGGAGTGTATGTGAGCATACATATGTGTATCTAAAGAGATAGCTCTCTTCCTTTCTTTCCTCACACTTATGAAAATATTTATTCATATGTAGAATACACCAAGTAATTTTAAACTTAATATGAAGATAAATAGTATAACAAAAAGGGAGGAAAGTATTTGAATAACAACAAAGGCATACTAATAGCTCACATGCAAATCATTAGATATTTAGGAAATTTTAATTAAAAATGGCTAGGAGGTCTATACCCACTGGAAAAGCCAATATTAAAAAAAAAAAACTTGTACCAAATGTGCAAATGTATGAAGCAAAGAAACTCTTGAGTATAGTGATGGAAGCCTGTAATCTCAGCTACTCAGGACACTGAGGCAGGAGGATCCCAGGATTGAAGCCAGAGGCAGCCTGTGTATCTTAGCAAGATCCTGTCTCAAAATAAAGAACAAAAAATGGGCTGGGGTGCTGTTGCTTGGTAGATCACTTGCAAAAATACATGTGAAGCTCTGTTTTCAACCCCCAAGTACCACAAAATTAAATTAAATTAAAAACAAACAAAACACTCCAAACCAGGGGTGTCTGATGCTTGGGCCTCAGACAGGACAAGTAAGACTATCTATTAGGAGCTGGGCTGCACAGCAGGAGGTGAGCAGCTTGAGAGCAAATGAACTTCATTTGTATTTACAGCCACTCCTGGTCACTCCCCCTACCACCTGAGCTCCGTGTGTGTGCACTCTGTGGAAAAATTGTCTTTCATGAAACCAGTCCCTGGTACCAAAAATCTACTCTAAAATGCTTGCAGGAATTTAAAGGTAAAATATATTTTGGCAAATTCTTTTAAAAATAACATAATACAATAAGTACTATAGATTGTGCCTGGGATTTAGCTTAGTTGGTAGAGTGATGTTCTGCAGTCTCTGAGGTCCCAAGTTCAATTTCCAGCACCACAAAAACGGCAGAAGGATGTGGCAATCCATTCCCAAGGTAATTCTGAAACAATCAACCATTGAAAACCTCTTGAGGGTTGACATGAGTCAGACAGGACTTGATGGCACTTAACAACAAATATATATCAAAAATATCACATTACAACTTGGACATTCCAATCCTAATTAGGAGAAGTAAAAACATACATTGCCACAGTGCTATGCATGAATGTTCACAGAAGCCATGCTTGTATAACAGCTAAAACTTGGTGACAAATCAGATGATTATTATATAGCAGTAAATTTTAAGTATGAATGTATATAATGTGAATTAATCTCTAAATAATTATACAGTAAAAAATAAAATATGAAAATAATACATAATTTATTATTCCATGGAAATAAATCTCTAGAACTGTTAACTTCTATTATAGAAAATTGTTCTCTAGCTACTTCTTATAACTAGTGAGGACGAATTTTAAAAGGGTATGAAGACACTTTGGGGATGATTGATAATATATTCTTTGTCTTGATTATCATGGTGTATTCACAAGTGTATATGTGTGTGTGTGTGTGTATGTGTGTGTGTGTGTGTGTGTGTGTAAACTCACTAAACTTTAAACTTTACATAAGTTTATTTTATTGCATGCAATTGTACCTTCAACTCCCTGATTAAAAAGAAAGAGAAGTCAAACGGACTAAATACTGGAATGTAATGACAAAATAACCAGAAAATGTACAAAAATTAAGTCACACTATATATGATTTAAATAAATATATTCTCAATATAAAGTTGCATAAAGAATTTGAAGGAATTGTAGAGAAGCTACCTTATATAATCAAGGTAGTTTTTAAAAAGAACCGACAAACCCCAATAAACTAGAGGGAAAGAAATAACACAGAAGAAAACATAAATCCATCATCAAGTTTTACGAATTCCAAAAAAGTTGATGTTACATTTACAAGACGCATAGTTCAATATATTATAATAGAATATAATATGATCATTCCTATGATGCAGACACAAAATTTAACAAAATTCTAAATTATCCATTTTAACAAACAGAGGGGCTATAGAAGAAAACTCCCTCTACTTAATAAAAACATACTCAATGTTGTAATATTGAACAAAAGTGAATATTCAGTAGGTGCTCACTGTCTTTATCATCATACATCTTTATACCAGCTATCTTAGCCAACACAGTGAGAAGAAATCAAAAGTTATGCTGATTAATAAAGAAAAATTAAAACTATGATTTCTGCAGACTAATTGCTGTGCACATAGACATCTAAAATTATAGAGCTACTTTTAGAAACAAAAGAGGATTAGCCCAAAGGTTTCTAGATATAAGGTCAATATAGTGAAATCAATTATGTTTCACAATATAGTGTTATGCCTGTGGTCTCTTCAAAATTCCTATTCTGAAGCCATAATAGCCACCATCTTTGAAGTTGGGCCATTAGAAGACAATTATCTTTAGATGGGGTCAAGAAGGTAAAGGACCCTTTTTTGGGATTAGTATCTTTGTAAGAAAAGGAGGAGAAAGCAGAGGTCTCATGCTCTGTGTGTGTGTGTGTGTGTGTGTGTGTGTGTGTGTCTGTCTGTCTGTCTGTCTGTCTGTCTGTCTGTCTGTCTGTCTGTCTGCCAGTGATAACATAGAAAAAATGCAACTGTCTGCAAGTCTGGAACCTCACAGTCTCCCCAACACAATTGTGGGAAAGAAGTGTCTGTTGTTTAAACCACCTAGTCTATGAAACTTTGTTATAGCACCCTAAGAAGATTTGGGCAACAAGCAGTGAACAGAAAATGAATTTGGAAAAGATTCATTTAAATAGAAAATAAAAGCAATGACATACTTAGTTTAAAACATAAATAGACAGGTAAGACTTAGAACAGTATTAAATAATGACAAAAAGTAATTTAACAAATTGAGGAATAGTAAAGGTCTGTAGATTAGATTATTGCTTCTAGTGAAGTTCAGTTTTTCTCAAGGAGACTTTAGTCAAATCAATCCAAATAAAAGGAAAACTCAGTTTTTCTTTTGAAATTGTCAAGCTGATATTAAAATTTACATTGAACTGCAAAGGGCACAAAATAGCTAACTCATTCATGAAGAGCTTAAACTGCAAAGAGCTTGTTACTCCAAACTCTTGTTTAGCATTATGTTGGAATAGAATAGACAAACACTTAGGATTGAATATGGAGTAAAAATAGGACTCACACATAAAGGGGAAACAGATTTACAACAATCAATAACAGTTGGAAAGTTCAATATAAAAAATTGTGTAATGAATGGAACAAACTAGACAAGAAGTCAGAGTAGATATGTTGTTGTTAGGTGCCATCAAGTCGTGTTCAACTTATAGCGACCATCATAGGGTTTTCAATGGCTTATTGTTTCAGGAGTGCTTTAGGAGTGGATTGCCATGTCCTTCTCCCATTTTTATGGTGCTGGGAATCGAACCTGGGACCTCAGAAACTGCAGAGCAGCGCTCTACCAACTGAGCTAAATTCCAGCCCCCCATAATAGATATAGAGGACATTAAACAAAGTTGTTGCTCAACTCTGTCATTGGTAAACAAAAGTCATAATTGATGTTGCAATAAAAAGACAATTTTTATTCGAGTACAGAATAGATTTACACATTGTGAAACACAAATTTATTTAGAAACCAAACAAGTGTTTGTCTAGAGTAGGTAAAATGACTGGGTTTTTAAAAGAAAAAATGAAAATAATGAGGTGGGGTAAAGCAAATGATTTTGAGCAACTTTTGATTGGCCCTACTAGTTACATGAGTTGTTTTGGATGAATTTAGCTTGAGCTGGGAATCTGTTCATTCATTAATCTCTACATGCCTGCTTGCTAGGAGCACATTGACAGGCATTATAGGTAAACAATAAGATTTTTGAAGTAGTCATCAAATCAAAGAAGTTACAAGACTGGAAATTGTCACAATCTGTAGACTTGCAGGCACATTATTTCCAAATAGTATTCTTTGTTTGGAAGAGAAATATTGAGGTACTTGTGTCTCTTAGGCAGACTACCCACTGGCAAATATGATTTCTAAGACTCACAGAGAAGTTTTACTCTCTTTTGACTAAGCTCCAGCCATCCTGATTTTTATATACCTACATATACAGTATAATCAACCTGATAATTACACATTCTTCTTTAGAACACATAAGATATGGTGTAGAATATCTACAAACTAGATTCAATAAATTTAAAATTGTACAATTCACACCAAATATCTCTCCACAACAATGGAACTGAAATAGAAAGGCCACAGGAAATTTCCTAATACACAGCCAGTAAAAAAACACACTTGTAAACAATGCATGAATCATAGAAGAAATCAAGCAATATTTTGTAATACATGAAAAAGTTTTTTAAATATGAAAATGTACAGAATGAAGCTAAAGTCTTTAGAAATAAATGTATATCTTTAAAAAATTATCTCAGGAAATAAGTTCTCAAATCAATAATCTAAACTTCCATTTAAAGAAATTAGAATAAGAGGAACTAATTACACCTAAAGTAAGTTGAAGCAAGGGAAAAAACAGAGAAAAAAATCAAATAAATTGAAAATGAAAATTAGAGAGAAAAATCAATAAACCAAGAATTATTTCTGAAAATATCAACAAAATGAATGAATAATTGGCCTACCAAAAGAAAAGGAAAGACACAAATTTCCAAATCAGAAATAAACCTAGGTCACTATCAACTGTACAAAAATTTAAAGAATTACTGTATATTCTTGAGTCTAATAGTTATCCTTTCGACAGTTCTGTAGGGCAACAAAATCAGATGTAGATCAGAACTGCATGTAGACTGCATTTTCATGAGAGAGCTCTCTCAACCACAACTCGAATCCACATGCTATTCTAACCTACATCAGAGTTTGCATCCTGCTAAAACTGTTGAAGAGTAACAATTAGATTTGAGAATATAAGGTATAAAAGAATATACCTATTACTCCAATAAGCTGGACACATAAAATAAAGCCAGTATATAAAAAGAGAGACAGAAATTATCAAAACTAACTCACAAAGAAATGGGGAATATAAATATATCTATATCAAATAAAATGTTTAATGAATAGTTGAAATTATTCCCACAGATAAAGCCCAATTTCAGATGGCTCCATCAGTAAATGTCATCAAATATCTAAAGAAGAGATGACCAATAGCCTCTCAGAAATTCTGTCACATAACAGTCAGACACAGTGGAACCTGGAGTCCCAGGCTCATGGGGCTGAGACAAGAGGATCATCTATGCCTAAGAATTCAAGGCCAGCCTGGGCAACATAATGAGTCTCTACCTTAAAAAATGGGAGAAGGATCCGGCAAGCCACTCCCAAAAATCAATCTGCCATTGAAAACCCTATGAACAGCAGAGAAGCACTGACAATAGTGTTTCACCTGTTGTATGTAGGGTTGCTATGAATCGGGTACTGACTTGATGGCACTTAACAATAACAACAACAACAACCTTAAAAAAAGGAGATAGAGAGAGAGAGAGAGAGAGAGAGAGAGACAGAGAGAGAGAAGCTTGATTTTCAACTCATTCTACAAGGCCACTAAATAGACAAACACATTAAAAGAAAGAAAGAGTAAGAAAGGAAGAAAGAAAGAAGAAAGAGAAAATAGAAAGAAAGAAAGAAAGAAAGAAAGAAAGAAAGAAAGAAAGAGAGAAATTAAAGGAAGGAAGGAAGAAACTATATACACGTCCTAACCTAAATGAACATATACAAAAAATACTTAATAATGTGTCATCAAATAAAATCAAATATCTTATATAAAGGACACTAAAGCATTAACAAATTGGAGGCACCTCAGGAATTCAGGATTGAAGCTATACCTAACATCACTTAATGAAATACACTATATGAATAAAATAATTTAAAAAAAACTACTTGATCATCTGAATGGAGGAAAGGAAAGCATTTGAGAAAATGTGACATCCATTCATGAAATTAACTCCCAGTGAACTAGGGCTAGAAAGAATCCTCAGCCTTGTTGAATGTTTCCAGGAACACTACATGTACCATGAGAGATCTGAATGCATCAGTACAAAATAAAACAAAGACTCTAAATTGATTTTACTTGCAGATCACATAATCCTGAATGTGTAAAATCTCTAGGAATTCATGACACACAGAGAGACACATTCTTAAAGCTATTAGAACTCAATATGTAGCAAAGTCTCAGAAAACAATACTATACAAACAGCAATTACATTTCTATACACTAACAATGAACAAATTGAAAATGATATTAAGAGAACAAATCCATTCAAAATAACAAAAAACTCAAAATACACAGGAAGAAATTTTTAATATTAAGTTTAACATGTACAATAAAAAGCAAAACATCCCTTACAGAAAACAAAGATCTAAATATAAGGATACATTTCATGTTTATGGGTTAGAAAATAATCTTTCCCCAAATTAACTATAAGAGAATGGAATCACAATGAAGAGAGTTCCAATGGGCTTTTATTAGTCAAAATTGACAAAGGGCTCCTAAACTGTTTCTGAAAATGTGAAGGACCCAAAAAAGCAAAACTAATTTGAAAAATAAGAAAACAGTTAGTAACTTGGGCTATCCAATTTCACAATGTACTCTAAAAGCAGAGTAATCAAGACAGCATGATATCAGTACAACAATAAGCATAAAGATCAATGAGACATAATTGAAAGTCCGGAAATAAATTCTCATCCATATGGCCAACTAAATTTTGAAAAAATTGCCATGAAAAGTTGGTGGGTAAAAGATAGTCTTTTCACAAATAGTGTTGAGGGAATTGACTAGCCTCATTAAAAAAGAAGAGAAATTTCTATTCTGATGGAATACTGCTGTGATTTGACTGCATTCCTCAAAGATTATGTGTTAGAAACAATCTCCAGTCCCACAGTATTGGGAAGGGTGGATAAAAAAGAGATGATTGGCTGTTCATTGTTCCCCTGGCATTGAGGTCATGTGAAACAGGCCCTGCTGCCACCAACATCATGCCTGCCTTGCTGCCATTATGGACTAATTCTCTAACTGTGAGCGCCCAACAACCTCTTACTCCATACGTTTGTATGGGTTGGTTTTTCTGCTACAGCAATGACAGCTGACTAAGACAGAAAATTAGTACCAAAGGAAGAAGTCATTGCTATGCAGAAACCTAACCATAACCATGGACTTCTTAGGCCTTTGCAACTTTTTTATGGGAAGAGTTTGGAAGAATTTGAAGATGTGTTGGAAAGAAGCCATGGAGGGCTTGAGAGATGGTTACACCAATAAACCCAGTATACATTTCCCCTCATACAAAGTAAAATAAATAAGAGACCATTTGGCTCATGAGGGGATCAAGATTGTTATTGCTGGTGTGGTCTGATAATCTTCAGAGCAAGTCTGTATAAAATCAAGGTCAATGTTCTCTGTGTACTGATTCTTCCCCCCTTGCCCCTCCAATGTTCCCTCATGGGATAGTGCAGCATAAAAGCCCTCTCCAGGTGTTAGCAACAGGCACTGAGACTTCCCTTACTGTGAGTCAAATGCACTTTTGATCAGAATAAGTCACCCAGCCTATGGAATTCTGTTATAGCAGCACAACATAGACTTATTCTCCAAAACAAGATGGAACACTGATCTAAATGTAAAAACTAATGTTACAACAGAGAACAGTTTGATGACATTAAGATGGGCAATTATTTTCCAGTAAGACAAAAATGCCTGATTCATAACAAATTGATAAAATTTAGTTCAATAAAATTAATAACTGTGCTCCAAATATACCACTAATAGTGAACAAAGATGTTAGAAACTGTGATAATATAATTGGATGTTATACACAAGATTAATGGTCATATCATGAACTCACAATTCTTAAAACTCAATTACAAGACAGACAACTCTAATATAACATATGGGAAAAAGATTTGAACCAACATTTCACTAAAGAGTATATATGGATGGCTAGCATGCATATGAAAATAAAATGTTCAACATCATTAGTAATTGTTGTTGTTGCTAGGTGCTGTCAAGTTGGGTCCAACTCAAAGCAACCTTATATACAACAGATTAAACACTCCCTGACACTGTTCTATGCCTGGCACTATTGTCAGTGCTTCTCTGCTGTTCATAGGGTTTTCAATGGTGGATTGTTTCTGGAGTGAATTGCTAAATCCTTTTCTCTAGTCTGTAGTACCTATAATTCCCAGGAGGTCTCCTATCCAAGGACTAATCAGGTTGACCCTGCTCAGTGTCTGAGATCAGGCAGCATCAGATGGTAAGATACTATGGCTACAGACATTAGTAATTAGGGATGTTATTGTTGTTAGGTGCCATCCAGTCAGCATCCGACTCATAGGGACCCTACGTACAACATGCGAAACACTATTGTCAAGGCTTCTCTGCTATTCATAGGGTTTTCAATGGCAGATTGATTTTTTGGAGTGGATTTCTGGGTCCTTCTCCCAATAAGATTCTGTATCAAGTACAAATCAGTTTTAGGAATGAAGCTAAAATGGAAAAGAATAGTGACCAGAAACCCTGTGCTAAGAATTTGCTTAAGGATTTTACTTAGGCAAAGGAAAAATAGTCTATGTTAAATATATATGTACATACCTGAAGATTTCTCCTTGCTCTCATATATGAGAACAAAGTTCAGAATGATTTTTTATCTTAATATGGGAAAGATAAAATTTAAAACAATAATGTGTCTAAGAGAGAATAAAAGTTAAAGGTCTAAAATCATTCATAAATAAGATCGTGTGCCTGGCACAGAATTGGGGAGTGTTTCGTTCTGCTGTATATAGAGTCTCTATGAGTGGTACTGGACTGGGCGGCACCTGACAACAATAACAACAATATTCAAGCTAAGGAAGATATCTTAACATAGAAATATTAATCATAAATTAAAGTTGATTAAAATAATCTACATTAAAATTAAACATTTTCCCATTCAGTTAAAAATACTAGAATGAAAAGCTACCCTCAGATTTAAAAAAATATATCTGCATATAATTAAATGGCAAAAGATGATTCTTATAAATCAACCTAAAGACAGATATCAATACAAACAATCTGGCATAAGCATGCATTTTACAAAAAGGTTTTCTGGGGTCCACATTTCCAAAACTGGCTTCCCATGATCCCTACTTCCCATAGTCATTCCCTGAGGAATGCCTTCCCTGTGAGCATGGGCAGGGCCCAGAGACCTGATAAAATATGGCAAAACTGATGGGAAATCACTTTCAAGAGCAGGTTACAAAGAGACTATACTTCTGGTAGAGGCACCTACTCCTAGTCTCCAGATCTGTGACAGAAGTCAATAGGTAGGTGTTAGGAAGAGCTATCCCAGCTGAGAGGCCACAGGACAACTGGTGGTGGGACAGAGGCCTGCCAACAGCACTGTGAATTGGATCTGCTCCCAGCTCAGCCTGGGGAAATTCACAACCCCAGTAGACATATTAATAGTGGCCTTGTAGGTTATCCTACAGAGATGCATTAAACTGTGCCCACATTCCTGGCCCAAGAAACCATGAAATGATAGATGTGACATTGTTTGAAGCCACTCAGATTTGGGTAATGCCTTATACCTCAATATATAATGCACATTTGAATGTTGAATAAATATTTGGAAAGCATTTTAACACTATTTATTAAGAATAACTGCCTGAAGCTGTACCACTGTTGTGTCTGATATCATCAGATCTGGGAAGCTAAGCAGGGTCCAGCCTGGTTAGTACTTGGATGGGAGACCACCTGGGAACACCACGTGCTGTAGGCTTCGGAGAAGCACCTGGAAACCCACTCAGAAAAAATAAAATCAACCATTGGAAACCCTATGAATATCAGAAAAGCACTTACAATACTGCTTCACCTGTTGTACCTAGGGTTGCTGAGTTGGACAAGGACTGCAAGGCACCTAACAACAACAATTAAGAATAACTAAAATAAGACACTGTTATACACTTGTCAGAATAGCTACAATTAGCAATAATCTTCTGACACTGATAAACATTGACTTAGATCAGAAAAAATAGAAATTATTATGAATTGTTGAGTGCACTGTAAATTGGTAAAATTATTTTGGAAAATTGATTAAATACGTGTATATACTATAACTCAGCAATTCCACTTGTTTATAAAGTGCAACTAGAAGGAATGAGATATGCAAAGGGACTTACAATAGAGTGTATATCAGTGTAACCTTTATTCATAATATTAAAAAACTAGAAACACTCTAATGATAGATCAAAGTGAGAAAGGAAATATAAATTGTTTGTTGAACACAATGAAACATTGTAAAGGACTGATGAAAATTTAAACATACAAGTGTATGCAAAGGTCCAAAACCAATCCGCTTCAACAAAATAAAGATTAGTGTGAAAGACCAGATATTTTATAGGATGGCCTTGAAAAGCAGACATTGGGCATCATTTAACCTATTGAATGAAAGGTGGAGGAAAGGTGAATTTGCCCTGGCTTCTCCAGGTAGGACACCCACCCTCTCCTGCCTGCCTTCATTGGTGCTTCTGGTCTTCACGAATTCCGACTCAGGCCAGGACTTGCCCGTGGACTCCATGCAACTTGAGTCCTTGAGCTTGGGCTGGCGCTGCAGGGCTCCATCTGGCAATGCCAACACATTGGGGAATTTACCCTTCATAGTCAGGTGAACCAGTTCCTGAGTATTAATCTGTCTTTATATCTGTAAGTGCCTGCAGCTATAGCCCTGTGCCATCCGATCCCATCAGACCTCGGAAGCTAAGCAGGGTCAGGCCTGGTTAGTACCTGGATGGGAGACCACCTGGGAACACCAGAAGCTGTAGGTTTGGGAGAAAGACCTGGCAACCCCCTCCCAAAAATCAATCTGCCATTGAAAACCCTATGAACAGCAGAGAAGCACTGAAAATAGTGTTGCCCCTGTTGTACAGAGGGTCGCTTTGAGTTGGATACCGACTCGATGGCACCTAACAACAACAACAACATATCTGTAAGTATCCTGTAGGCTCAGTTTCTCTGGAGGACCTTGACTAAAGTAAACACTAAAACCTTCCTAATGGTTCCTTGCCTGCAGGGCGTCAGATCCCATCAGATCTGAGAAGTTAAGCAGGGTCCAGCCTGGTTAGTACTTGGATGGGAGACAGCCTAGGAACACCAGGTGCTGTGGGCTTGGGAGAAGGACCCAGCAACCCACTCTCAAAAAACAGTCAGCCATTGCAAACCCTATGAATAGCAGAGAAACATTGACAATAGTGTTTCACCTATTGTAGATAGGGTTGCTATGAGTTCGATACCCACTCGATAACACCTAACAACTACAACAATGGTTCCTTTTTGGGGAAGCAGGTCACTGAACTCAGATAGATAAGGGGCCCTCTAAAGTCTAAAAAGTAGAATTCCCTATCCTGGGTGAGGTTACATGTATGTCTTGTGGGTGTTCATGAATGTGTCCTTATGTGGTACATCTCAAAATACAAAATAAATACAAATATTTTAAAAAAAGAGGAGGGAGGCACAGCTTTTCTCCCATTGTTGTTGTTGTTAGGTGCCATGGAGTCGGTATCCGACTCATAGCGACCCTCTGTACAACAGGGGAAACACTATTGTCAGTGCTTCTCTGCTGTGCATAGGGTTTTCAATGGCAGATTGATTTTTGGGAGGGGGTTGCCAGGTCCTTCTCCCAAGCCTACAGCTTCTGGTGTTCCCAGGTGGTCTCCCATCCAGGTACTAACCAGGCCCGACCCTGCTTAGC
>VMDO01007654.1:22961-44702 GCA_007922755.1 Pedetes capensis | reverse complement strand
CACAGGGCTATGGCTGCAGGCTTTCTCCCATACTTCCATTTAAAACAAGGAAGCTTGTTTTCACTGCCAAGCAGCCTTCTAATTTGAGCTCCATCGGCATTAAGTAAGAAGACATTTCGCCTAGATTTTGACAATACGTTGACTGTATGCCTCTGTTTCACTGTGTGGCTTGTCACATTTTTGTTTGCTATTATATATAGTTTAGTATAATTTTGGGAAAAGTGTTCTGGGAAGCCACTAGGTTATTAAGAAAATGCTTTATTGTTTTTCTAAAGTCTTCATCTCTCTTCTCTAAATCAAAATTATCGAAAAGGAATAAAGAAATGAAGTGAATGCAGATAAAATGCCACCATTTCTCTATATTAGTAAAAGTTCTTAAAATGATAAAATGCCTAATTCTGTAAGATATAGTAAAACTCATAATCTATATACTACATTTGGAGATTCATGATCACAAAATCGGTAGAACTCTGCTTAACAAATGAAATCACTTTTAATGACTATAATAGAGTTTATTTCCCTCAAAAATGCAACTTTGAGAAATTCCTTATGACAAAATAGTTCATTAAAATAAATGGCAAAAATAATTTGAAGACAACTCAGTTTTAATAAATCACTAAGTAGCTAACATATCTATTTATTTCAATCATTTGAGATACTAACAAGACAAAATGCAAATGTGGAAAATGTTAAAAGATACAAATGAGTCTACATTTAAATGTACAAATTATTGAATTTAGTAAAATGTGAAAGGGAAAATTATTGACAAAATTAATGGATTTGAAATGAAGGACTGTTGCACAAAGGCATGAATATGATATTCTGGTTTGACATATATTTTTATTTCTGAAATGGCAGAAGTGAAGACTATTTGAGATCAGATTCTGAGTTATGGAGCTAAAACACTTTTACTAAAAAGTAACTGTTACTTTGATCTGCAACTTGGTTTTTATGTACATAACATTCTTGCCAAATATAACAATCATCTTTCAAACAAATCTGGTAACATCAGGGCAATGCCAGTCTCAATTTGTTTTCCAGCAGCTGCATGAGAAGTAGAGAGACCACTGAATTTGTCTCAGTTTTGCCAGGATCTGGCTATGTGATCTTTAGGGTACACTTCCTACTTTTTCTTTACTCTTTAACAAATGAGTTTATTTGAACAGTTCGTATTCAAGATACTTACTTTCATACTTCCACTTTTTCTGGACCAGTGTAAAATTTTACCTACCAAATAAATTTGTTATATTAGTCAAATACTTTTAGAATACGTTGATTCTGAAATATTTGCTTCTAGTTAATTAGTAGCTGAAGTTTATACACAATTAATAAGAACCTCCCTAGAACAGTAATTGTTATAGTAATTAGCATCACAGTTGAATTAACATGAACATGTTCATCTTGTAGAATGATAACTGGTTTGCTAAGGTTGTAATGACAACTTTCTGAGACAGCTAGGCTAATGTCCTCAGGCCCATTTAAAATTATCTTTGGAGTCACATACACTCACCCTCAATTTTAAGATATTTTAATTTCTGTAGCAGTGCAGAATTTTTCTTTTTACAATTTATAGTTAATCTAATGGAGCATATTTTGATGTTAAATTGTAACTAATTGAGACACATATTATACTCCATGTGCATCTGATTTCTCTAAAATATACTATGTTGCTCTGCTGTTTTCAATTTTACTCATATTTTATCTGTTCCTTATTTTATACCCAGATACAACTCATATGTGTATTTATCATTTTTTTTCATTTTTGTTTTTAACTTCTGCAAAGGATATACAACATGACAGCATGTTCCATGAAGTCATTCCTGTTCAGAAGTATGCTGTAATAATGGGCACAGCCACAAGTTATTTCAGTTCTATAATTAAAATGACAAATACCGTGAAGCATAACATGTTTTGGATATTGCATCTGATGGATCCCTTGTAAAGACTGTCACTCATATTTTTAAAAAATATATTCTTTTAACTGGGTATGGTGGTGCACACTTGTAATCCCAGTTACTTGGGAGGCTGAGGCAGGAGGATTGCAGGTTGGAAGCCAGAGACAGCTTGGGTAATTTAGCAAGACCTTGTCTGAAGATAAAAAATAAAAGAGCGACTAGGGGTGCAGCTCAGTGGTAGAGTACTTGCAAAGTACACACAAAGCCCTGTACTCAGACCCCGAGAACCTAAAAAAAAACATATATTTTAACATGCAAACATATTTCCCAATTACCTTTTATATAGCTTCTTTTAAGGACCAGTGTGTATTTATTTGGAGTAATCAGGAAACATGACGAAGATAAAACAATTTAAAGATTATAAAGACATCCTTTGAGGCTATAGATCCTGTGAGGGGCAGAGAAGCCATGATAGCCTGGGACCCTATCTCCTAGACAAAATTGAACAGTATGTACAGAAAATGCCTTCAGCTGACCACTGTGACACTGGATCCTGTCAGATCTTGGAAGCTAAGCAGGGTCAGGCCTGGTTAGGACTTGGATGGGAGACCACCTGGGAACAACAGGTGCTGTAGGCCTGGGAGAAGGACCAGGCAACCTGCTCCCAAAAAACAATCAGCCCCTGAATACCCTATAAATAGCAGAGCACTAACAATACTGTTTCCCCTGTTGTATGTAGGGTCGCTATGAGTCAGGACACCGATGCTATAGCTCCTAAAAACAACAACAACCACTCCAAAGAAAACCATAATCCCAGAATGATCACAGAATCCATTAAGCCATTCTTTGTAAGAGTGTTTTTTTTTTTTTTTTTTTTTTTTTTTTTTTTTTTTTTTTTTTTTTTCATGTTTGGTCTGTTTGTTTGTATGATTTGTTGTTTAGTTGGTAGGTAGATTGGTTGGTTTTGGTCTAGAAACCTTATATTTTGCATCTGATTAAGTGGAAAATTTTCTCTCTAGATGAGAAAACCTGAAAGTTTGTTTATCCATCATTCACTAATTCAGAATATACCATCTCTTAATGTTCTAAATCCCATGTGATAGGATGGCAATACAGAGACTATGAAGACCCCATGTTATTACCCAGCAAGTTCATGAGGCAGAGAGGAAATAGACCAAAAATCAGCATACCTCCAGCATGTCCTGCTGCCAACACCCAGGCATTCAGAAGAGCAAAAGAAGGTCTCCAACTCTGACTGCTCTGTGGGAAACTGGTGGCTCTGCATGGTGGGCTTCTGCAATCAGCAGAAATGAAACAATTTGTCAAACCATCCTTATGTGCCTAAAAGTGATGGCAGCAAAGAGAAAAACTGAGAAGATTATGTATTTATGGTAATATAGGCCAAGTTTCACAGGTTAAACAAAACACCTAAAAAATGTTGCTTGGCTCCCTGTGCTAAAATTTTGTTTTATGTAAAATATTAATAATGGCAGTTACATTTTTCTTCAAAGAATAACTATTTAATACATAAGGAATTGCTTTGAAATGATGAAAATTATGAATGTAATTGAGCAATTGCCATGAGTTCATATTCACTCAAAGTTTTCACTGCTTATCAGAATAATTCACACATATAAAGATATCATGAAGTCCTCTGCAAACCTCACAAATAAGGGCATCCTAATTTTCATATTTTCTTTATTTTTCTTAAAATGTTGTTTTACCTATTTGAGAACATACCTATTACATATTTTTGTCTTCTTTTATTTTCATTAAAAAGTATATACATATATATACATATATATATATATATATATATATATATATATATATATATATATATATATATGACATAAAATACTTGTGAAATCATGTTAAAAAGCATCATGGTCCCTTTACTTATTCCAAATTTAGTGCATTGAAGAATTTAGAGAACACGGGAAATCAAGCATTACATTAAAATGAAAAATATGGAAATGTCATCTAAGACACTCAGTTTGCTCTAATTATGTGGCCATTTTTGTTTTCATCCTAAATTAAGGAAACTTATAATCATCAAGTTTTAATTAGTCTTCATTTTCTGTGGCCTTATAGTCCCTTTTAATACATGAATGAGGACTAATTTATTCTTTACAAAAATGTGATTCTCAGTATGAATGCTGTTTGTAATCTGAATCTTTTACCCAAAAGTATATCATGATTATTTTTAGCTTTCCTTAGTTTAAAAAAAAAGAAATATTTTATTGCTGCAGTTAAGTAAAATATAGGCAGAGATGTATAATGTCAAACTATTACTCTTCATATTCCTTTCATTTTCCATTTATGATTATTGTTGTTGTTGGGTGCCGTCGAGTCGGTATCTGACTCATAGCGACCCTCATAGGGTTTTCAATGGCTGAGTGCTTCGGGATTGCCTTGGGAGTGGATTGCCAGGCCCTTCTCCCATTTTTGTGGTGTTGGGAATTGAACTTGGGTCCTCAGAGACTGCAGCGCAGCGCTCTACCCACTGAGCTAAATCCCAGCCCATTTATGATTATAGTAAGCTCTAAAGACACAGTAACTTTCAGAATTGTGCAAAACTACCATGAAGAGAGATTGCTTGAGTCTTTATTCTTGGTCTGCTGCTTACTAGTTTTTTAACTATGAGAAAGTTACTTAATTCATTTGTGCTTTAGTTTTTTCATCAGTAAAATGGAATTAGAATCATAGTGAAATCATCTGGGTACAATTGGCAGAAACCAATCTAGGTATTTCAAGCTTTGTAAAACTAGCATGAATTGGTCACACAGTTATTGGAAGGCTAAAAGATCAATAAGTTAATACTCAAGTAACCAAGGGATTAATATCTCCCAGAAGCATCTGCTTGCCCCAGGACTTGGGCTATAAAAGGGACTCCAATTACCAGAACTCAACAGAAAGCCAATAGGCAAGGCAGTATGGAGACATAGTTTGCAAACTTCCTGGAGCAGCATCAAAGCATGTAATATAAGATAGAATCAAAATTAAGAGATGGTAGATGAAAACTGACGAGATGGTAGATGAAAGTCTTCCTCCTAAGATGGATGAGCGAATTAAATGAATTGATTCATACAGAACATTCATAGTAAAGCCTGGCAACAGGATAAAAACTAAATACCTGTCGACTAGTTTGATTATTACCTAATTAACTTAAGCCCAAGCCTCTCATTACTTCTTTTCTTTATTCTCTTTACCTTAAATTCTAAATCCTTGTAATGAATTAACCAAAGAAAAATTACTCTGTAAAAGCTTCAATCACAGGGTGCAGGGACTCCAGCAGATATTTGATTTGATTATGTTTCCCTCTTTTTCCCTGCGAGAATATACCCTCATTTAAACTTTCATTACCAAATCAGCTCTCTTTATACACATTTTTCCACTCTCTCTGTGGGTTACATGCTTTCTTTCTGCATAAGGGGTTATAATTCTTCACTGGCATTTTCAAAACAATGGCCATCACTGTTATTTCTATTCATTACACAGGAGTGAGTATGCAGAATGTATACAACGTAAACTGACATCAGGGCTGGATAATGGGTGTTGAGCAGATCACAGAAGCATAAGTCACTTGTGTCATTGCAGGGTTCTAATCAGATGATGATTTTATATGTTTAAAGATTTATATTTGATTTACATGTGTAAAGATCATCTGACATCCTTTTGTAGATGGATAGGGTAAGGAATACATATGAAGAATCCGGGTGAAGATTTAGGAGACTTTTGAAGTAATATAGGTGAGAAATAGCTGTGGCACAATTCGAGTGATGCCAGCCCAGCCCAGCTGGATGGAAGAGCAAGTCCCGAGACATGTTTTTAAGAAAGAAATGGCACATAGTAAATAATAATTGTTTCAGCAAAGAAAGGGAAACAATTCATTGGTACCTGAATTTTTATAGGTTTTAGTTGCATGCTTTATACTGAAGCTCCTATTTTCTATACAGGAAACTTAATTTCATTTATCATTATTTGAAAATACAAATAAAAGCATACGTGGATTTTATGAATAATGACACATAATGTAGCTTAGTTCTCATTTTTACATAATCCAACATATTGACGAGTGATGCCACTGTAATGCTGAAAGTTATTTTGCTTCATGATAATTTAAACATGCTCATCAAGTAATCTCACAGCTTTATTGATTGCTATTTTATTTGATTAGAAAAAAAGAATCAGAATATCTTACCAAATTTTTATGAAAACAGACATGAGCAAATTCTGAACCTTTCAATTAGAGCACACTGAAGCACAAAGTTCAGACACAAAATTACCATTATTAGTTAATTTCAGTACATTTACATGTTGATAGATTCAAGAAGAGAACTCTGTTTTACTTAATAACCAAAATATATTTTGTAGCTGGGTGCTGTCAAGTCAGGTCCAATTTACAGTGACCCTATGTACAACAGAACAAAACACTAGCTAACACTGTGTCATGCACATGATCCTTTTATGTTTAAGCCCACTCTTGCAACCACTGTGTTTCTTCTGATTTGGAGTCATGACACATCAGCATCTGAGGTCCCAGAAGCTTTATGCTATTCCCACTATTAAGGTCAACTCTACTTTGAGGAGGCAACTTTTCCCTGGTTGTTTCTTGAAAGTTTTAAGCCTGAGGTCTCATTTTCTGGCACTATATTTGATAGTGCTTCTCTGATATTCATAGGGTTTTCAATGGCTAATTATTTTGAGAGTGGACTGCTGGGTCCTTCTCCCTAGTTTGTCTTGGTCCAGAAGCTTAGCTGAAACCTGTCCACCATTGATGGCCCTGCTTGTATCTGAAATACCAGTGACATAGCTTTCAGCATCACAGCAACATGCAAGCCCTCACAGCACAACATGCTGAAAGACATGAGCCAGTTCTGAACTTTTCATTTATTTCACACTACAGCATAAAGGTCAGGTGTCAAATTGTTCTCAGAGAATTGGAAAATATAAGGTAGGAGTAAGTGGAAACCAGAAACCTGAATAGTACAATAACTAAAACAAGAACTTGCAGGAGAAGTTTAGTAACAGAGTAGGAAAAACAAAGAAAAATAACAGAAAACTGGGGAACAAGTTAGAAAAAATATTTGGATGGAGCAAAGGGTGGTAAAAAGTGGAAAATGTGGAGAAGAGCCCCAGAGACACAAGCACCAGGGAGGAAGTATAATGAGTTGGTAACTGGTGCTCCCAAGGGAAAGGAGTGCACAGAATTCTCCAGCCTGATTACTAAGAACCCCAGGCTGGATAAATGAAAAGAACACCATTTCCAATTATGCAAATGGGAGAGTGCAGAAGAGAACAAAGTAAAAAAGAAAAGAAAAGAAAAGAAAACTTCACAAAGATAGATGTGCTTTAAAATACCAGAAATTAGACAATCATTTGTCTTCTTAATCAAAACAATGTAAGCCAGAAAATGATAAATGAAATCAGATGAAAGGTCAGAGATTCTGGGACTAATTTAAAGAAAAGAAAGTAGAAATCACAGCAATCACAACACGCTTGCTGCAAGTGTATAATTACGAAAAAAAGTCATCTAACCCACTTGGATTTTCTGTGAAGAGGTAAAAGAAATAATTCATGTTGGACTTTGAAGATTCAAAAGTTCACATTACATCACCAAGAGAACAATTAAAAATATTTAAAAAGTATATAATTACCAATATACTAGAGAGTGAACATTAGAATTATAAACTATACTCTGTCCACCTAAAGTAATGGAAAACATATACAGAGTGACTGAAAGAAACTAAAGAAAAACAAAGGCACAGAGTATATTAAACATAAAAATACAAATTCTCACATGAAACATTAAAACTAGAATTGTCAGACTAGATACTATATATATATATATATATATATATATATACATATATATATATATATGAATGAGTGTGTATATGTATGTGTGTGTATACACACCATATATGTATGTGTCAATGGCAGATTGATTTTTGGGAGTGGGTTGCCGGGCCCTTCTCCCAAGCCTATCGCACCTGGTGTTCCCAGGTCATCTCCCATCCAAGGACTAACCAGGCCCGACCCTGCTTAGCTTCCAAGATCTGATGGGATTGGATGCCACAGGGCTATGGCTGCAGGCTGTGTGTGTGTGTGTATATATATATATATATATATATATATACATATATATATATATGTATGTATATGCAGAGAGAGAGAGAGAGAGAGAGAGAGAGAGAGAAAGCACACCCAGGCTGGCCTGGAACTTGCTTTGTAGACCAGCTGGCCTCAAACTGGCTCCATCCCCCTGCCTTGGCCTCCCAAGTACTTGGTTTACAGGCATGTACCACCATGCTCTTGCCTGCAGTGGTACCACTGCAGTGTCTGATCTGTCAGATCTCAGAAGCTAAACAGAGTCAGGCCTGGGTAGTCCTTGGATGGGAGACCTCCAGGGAACCCATTCCGAGAAAACAATCAGCCAATGAAAATGCTATGAATAGCAGAGAAGCAGCAGCAATACTGTTTCACCTGCTGTTCATAGGGTTGCTATGAGTAGGACACCAACTTGATCGCACCTAACGACAACAGCAACCACCATGCCCAGCTAATACCTAAAATATATGGATATAGAAGATGGAGGTTAAATAATGGGAATAGCTATGACATAAACTCAGAAACATAAATCAAAAAAAGTGTTGAGTGTAGGCACTATGCTAACATCTTCAGCTAATATCAAACAAAATAGATGATATGTTAAAAGATGCTAACAGATAATGAGGAATATTATCATAATAAATGTTCAAATCACCAAGTAACGCAATAATTCTAACTTTTAGGTATACTTGATGGCAAGCTTCACATCATAAAAAGAAATAATCAATAAAATGAAAAGGAAAATTAATATTTTATAATCACATTTAAGGATTATCACATCTTTCTATTAAATAATGATTAATCAAATCAACAACAATTTCAAAGTCATTGAGGAATTACAGAAAATGATTTAAAAATTACACTAGATAAGATGTAAGGAACATAAGTCTCCCACACTGTAAAAAACTCATTTTTGCCAAATGCACAATTGCCTGTAGATTGGAACACAAAGCAAACCTCCATAGATGTGCAAAGATTGAAATTATACAGAGTATCACATCTGACTGTCATGGAGCTAAAGTAGAAATCAATCACCAAGAAGGAAGAGGAAGAGGAGGAATGAAGGGGAAAGAAAAAAAAAAGCAAAGGACTGCTGATTTTCCATTATTTTCTCCACTTTCTTCTTCCTTATCTCCTTCTCCAGAAGCACATCTGTCAACTGTTTTAGATTTGCTTATTTTTCTTTGGATGTGTGGCTATGCTTACTTCCCACCCTCTAACAGACCCACACAACAGTATGCATTACAATTCCTCCACAGTCAAATGTGGCAGCTCCTTGGAGAAATGACTGATTCCAGTGCCAGGGCAGAGAAAATGCAAGATAGGACTGAAGCCAAAAATAAAAAAGAGAGAGAAAGAGAAAATAAAATGTGGATGCATTCAAATGGACAGAGGCTCCCACCTGGAAAGAGTTCCTAGGCAAAAGCTGGAAAAAAAATTGACCTACAAAATAAGTAGTGAGACTACTGGATTTTAACACAGACAATACTAAATAGTAAATATATGTGTTTATACTGATATAAAGAAATTAATTAATGTAAGTGTAGCAAATAGGACAAATCTTCCTTTTACAAGAATTTCAAAGAATAATCATGAGAGGAAGGCTGGAAATACAGAATCATCATCTTTATGGTATTCTATCTGTCTGTCTATGTGTCTTCCTATCTATTTTTTTGTAGACAGGGTCTTCTATGTAGCCTAGTTTGACCTCAGACTTGGGGTCCTCCTGCCTCAACCTCCCATGTGCTGGGATTACATGTGTGCACCACCATGCCTCATTCTATATTATTCCCACCAAAAAACAGTCACCCCAGTCTAGCCATGAGGGAAAAAAAAGGGGTAACCCACAGTGGGAGATGTCTACAAAACATCCAACCATTACTATGCCAAAGTATAAAAGTCATGAGAGACAAGGAAAGGCTGAGGAACTGTCAGAAAAGGAAGGAGGCAAAAGAGATGCTGCTATAGTACTGTATCAATGTTAGTGATTAGTTTTGGTGAATATGCTGTAGTTGTTCAATCTGTTAACATTTAGGGAAGCTGGGAAAAGAATACAAGAACTTTCTGTACTTTATTGGCAGCTCTCCTAGTCTAAAATTATTTCAAAATTAAACATTGGAAAGTAAAAATCATTACATGAAGAGGATTATTTAAAGACAACATTATAAAAAATAATGGAAGATTCCAGGTGTGTTATATTAATAGTTTATCATAGTAGTTTCTGGTTATGTTTCTCTCTGATAGCCTGTTTTTGTGGATAGAAATTACTTTCCATACTTCCAGCAAACCTGGGCAGATATATTGAAGAACTTTCATGTTTACATGGTGTTAATATGTGGGCATTATTTTTTGTAATTTCTTTTAGGTGCTAATTAGTAAAAATGGCGTGAATATTTTTATAATGTGAAATGTCTTCTGTGTTGAAGAGAAAATGTAAATGAGCTTATATTTTCTAGATTGCTAACACATAAAGTAGTATCTCCTAAAATCTCTCATTTGTTAAATGCCAACATTTTATGAATTTATACATTATGTAGTAAAATAACCTATTTATCATTGTAAAGGCCTATTCATGACATTTATGTCATATACAGATTCTGTTCTCTGGATAGAGGATATATTTATGATGTTTTATATTTAGATTAACCAATTTTCCTTTCTAATCTATTTTTACAGTTAAAAAATTGAACTGAAATACTGAGTCTTACATAGACAAAGATGATTTTTATGGGAGTGCGGCTCCTGTTATTTTCTTAAGTATTTGGAGAACAAACTCTTCATTTGTATAATAATGATATGGATAAACTTTCACATATACAAATGAAGAAATTTTATTTATCAAAACCCCCTGGAAATGAGAAATGTGCATTTTGAAGTTTACAAACATAAGTGAATCAATTTACTCTTTTTGGAAAGAAACATTTAAATATATTTTCTCCTAAGTTAAAATGAGCCATTTAAAATTCTAAATATCACATAAAGTAATAGTACAAGTACAAAACACTTTCAATCACTTTAGTATGATATGATTAATAGCAGTTTTCCCCAGATAATGACGTTGTTGTTGTTGTTGTTGTTGTTGTTGTTGTTGTTGTTGTTGTTAGGTGCTGTGGAGGTAAGTCCGACTCATAGCTACCTTCACAGCATTTTCATTGGCTGATTATTTAGGGATTAATTATTAGGGTTGAACCTGGGTCCTCAGAGAGCACAGAGCAGCGCTCTACTAGCTAAGCTAAACCCAAGCCCTGTTAATGTCAGTACTATAATTTTTCTTCAAAGTATACATTTTGGCTGGATATAATATTATATATGTAATGTGTATGTTCTAATAAGGGGTGAAGAATTCCTGAAATGTGTATAAGTTAGTTTAATCAACATAGATATTTTTTATCTTCATATTATATCAGAACTTATTTTAAAAATCAGTTAAGGAGATCAATAATGCCATATCAAGAATTATTAAATCTTTTAAAACGGGCATCAGCAGTGTTAAGCACGGAGAATGGAAGTGTAGCTCAGTCCTAGAGCACTTACCTAGCATGCGCACATGTCCCAAGCCATGGCTTCAATCTCCAATCCCTCCACCCAAAAAAAGTTTTGACCTGCGATGTTTTTCAAAACACCATATTTTTACCATAGTTTCCAAAATAAACACATGCACATACACACACAAATAATATATTTCAATTGTATATTCACATTTGCATTGTTTAAAGATAACTTTTCATGTAAGTTACATCTTGTCAATTTCCCCATTTAAATTGTCATTAAATCAGAAAGCGTCATTATAAATTATTGCCTAGAAAGTCTCCATACGTGTGCCCACACACGAGCTCTAATAAGCAGATGACATTCTTCAGTTTTGCATCCTATAGAAAGTGCATCATGACACACAGACTTGAATTGCAAAGGCCATTTGTGAGGGCTCTTCTAGTTGAAATGTTCTAACAGCCCTGTGCTTGGAACACTATATTGTCAAGCACAGCAGGCTGTCAACCTTCCCATGAGTTTCTAATCAGGGGCACTGATCCATTGCTTTGTTTTGTTTTGTTTTATCTACTTTGGAGTTGATTAGAATGGTTTTTGCTTCATGTGATCCCAGAATTTAATGTTTTGATGAAGTTACTGTTCCTGGCACTTAGTAGCAATTCTAGCTTTGCATTCTCCAGCTAGTGTCTACCCTTGGCAGGAGGTACAGGAAGAACTGAAGATTTTAAAATCAACTCCAGGAAAGGCCTTTGGCCCCAGGTGACAAACCAGCACCCTCCCAGGCTGACTGCAGACAGAGCTCTGCTGTATCTCTGGTCCTCCACAGGGCTACTGCCTGAGAAATGCTTGTCCCAGACCAACTCCCACCTCTTCACCTTTCAGAGCAGCCTCCCTTTCACCAGACCACACTGTTTTACTCCAAACCATGCACTCCATTTTCATCCATGTCCTGACTTAAAGTTCAGCAACAGGAAGTAGCCCAGTACCTGAGGCACCTCCTCCCTCCTCAGCCCATTCCTGCTGCCTGCTCTGCTTCACTATTTCAGTGCCAGAGCTTTTAATACCAAGTTCACTAACTTGTACAGGCAAAATTCCTACACTTACACCCCTCCCATTATGACAAACTTCTTTAAAGTCATCTTGCCTTAGAAGCTCTACTGTAAGATTTGAAACGTTGGGGAAGGCTAAGGGCAGAGCCAAATCTTCTCGGCCATAGTGTAGGATTCCATTTTACCCTAGTCTAATGCTGTCTCTTAAGGACAAAAGGCATAATTTTCTAATATGTTGTATGCATACAATATAATATGAATATCATAAGGAAATAGACATCATCTTCAAGGTGATAAATGTTATAAATTTCTCATGCATATTTACTGCCAATGTTAGTATGTTTTGGCTGGTGTTTAGCTCAGTTGGTAGAGTGCTGCTCTGCACTCTCTGAGAGCTCAGGTTCAATCCTCACCACCACAAAAAAAAAAAAAAAAAAAAAAAAAAAAAAAAAAAAAAAAAAAAAAAAAAAAAAAAAAAAAAAAAAAAAAAAAAAAAAAAAAAAAAAAAAAAAAAAAGAAAAGAAAAGAAAAGAAAAGAAAGAAAGAAAGAAAACAACAACAACAACAGGAGAAGAACATGAAGAAATCCCAAAACAATAGGCCATTGAAAGCCCAGTGAAGGTCCCTATGAGTCAGACTCAACTTGAGGACACCTAAGGACAACAACATGTTTTAAATGACCAGTCAATACGTTGAAAAATAGTCTAGAAAAATGCTTTAGTGTGCATGCTGACTGCAAAATTCAACAACAAAAATTAGTTTTAAATAACTTTTTCTAAAATTCTTTGAATTTCCACTGAGGAGAGATAATCCAAGTAGATAATGACTTTGGCACTCCATGACTAAATACTAGTTTTAACATCTTAAAAGAAAAAAAATCAGTCTGATTTTCAGGGAGCTACAAGGGGAAATATTTAGAATACACAATTTAAGATAGCATTGCCAAACCAAGTTTTTACATAAGTATTTTATATTACATGTTTAACTTTTCATTAGTAGAGTACTTCTGCAATTCTGCCAGCAAGAAAACAAGTCATAACAATATTATTACCAATACAAAGAGTTATTCCTAGTGTTGTAAAAACAGCTTTTGTGGGTTGCTGTACTGGACCCTAAGATCATAACTTCACTTAATACAATTTGGCTATACTATCCTAGACAAGCAACCCAACTGTTTGTTTTCTGGTTCTGCTCTATGGAAAGGGAAGGAACATCCATTTGTGTTGAAAAGCTGCAATTAGAGAAAAGCAGTCAAAATGCAAAAAGCAGCAACAACAATGTCTGCCACATGCTGAACTTCAAACAAACGCTCCTCAGCACCACTGTCAGCCTTGCCTCCATCATTTGTACTGTGAAGTCTGCTTACCTTTTCCAGGAAATAATTATTCTGGCAGGAGTTAAAGGCAGTAGAAAGATTTCACTTAACTCCACAACAGGGCGGTAGGCTGGCGAATATGATAAGGGAAGGTGGGAGTTATGCCCCCAGAGCAGGTTGGGGTGACATGGTGTCATGATGTTGCTTTAAATGGATGGAAACTCAGGGGTCAGGGAGAGTCTGGCCAAACTGCCCAAATGGGATTTGGGCTGAAGGCAACTGGAGGATGGGCCAGACGTCACCAGGGTGTTGGTGGGGTAAGGCATTAGAACCAGTATGGAGGCAATCAAATATTGAAGGTGTGGGGTCTGTCTAAGCTGCTGGGATGAGGCAGGTCCTACAGGGAGAGGCCCAAAGGCAGTGGTGGAGGCCCATAGGAGGCTGAATGCTGTCAGGCCATGGACACCTGTTTCATTTCTTGGTCAAAGCTGTGTTTCTTATCACAGCGTCTGGATTGATTTAGGGGACTGCTGTAAACATATGGAAGCCAAGACATTGAAATCACAGGGTCTACAAGCCACACACCCTCTGGGTCTGTGGGGAGAACCCCCTATGTCCTCTAGTTTGGAGGCTTCCCACTATTCCCTGGCTTCCCTGGTGTGGGGGCACATCACGTTCCCACAGTCTGGGCCTCCAACTTCACAGGGCCTTTTCTTTTGTGAGTCTGAATTCTTTGGGTCTTATACATAGATTTGGCCACTGGATTTAGGGCTCCCTCCCCTGCAGATCCTTTCTAAGTTCAGAACAGACTTAAGTTATACATTCTCTTTCAGTTTTCCTATGTCTCAAGCTTTCCTTTTTGAAATGAGTTAGCGAAACTTAAATATCATTATGCCAAATGCATATTTCAAGAAAATGTATAGCATCCAATGACAAATATTTAAGCCTAAGTTGTTTACCAAAGCCTACATTATACTTTGAAACTATTGTCTGCATCATTTACTTTTAATAACGTTTGAGTTCTGAAGTGCCCAGAGCTTTTGGAATTTCCAGTTCCAACTTTTATATTCCAATTATAAGCTATTTCAGATCCCAGGGATAGCAGGCATGAGCCACAGTGCCTATTGATGTTTTTTGTGCGTTTTAGACTAGAGTCAGTATGTAGTGGTATAAGGGAGGAGAGTTGTGATACTACCTGAAACATGATCATATCATTATAATTGAGTCAATGGATCCATTTAATGGGATTTTTAACCTGGAATTTCCTCTAGTAAAGAAGCACAAATTATTCAAGTGCTTGAGATTATAACTGTATTTGGCTCATGCTTAGAGCTATTATGTCCTCCTACCTCCCCGTTCCTTTATCATTTTCCCTTCTTTCCAACTTAGCTGTGATGAGAGTTTTATTTCTTACTTGGTGGGAATGAGAAGGGAGCACAAATGAGGTGCACCACAGGACATTTTACTCTCGTCTTGAGAAGCAGGTGACCAAAGACTGCATTTCTAGCAGAAGGCCCTAAACTATTCTGTGAATCTGGCTGAGGACATTCCATTTTAGGCCTGATGCAAGTGTAAATAGTTTACAAGGATTTTATTTTTTAGTCTGCAAAACAATGAATAGGCAATAGAATGCAGATTTCAATCCCAGTTTTTCTGACTAGAGTAATAGGCTAATTTTTATCTTATTTGTTTGAAAAATTGAATATTTCTGTATTAAAGCATAAACAAACTCAGCTGTGTATTGCTTGTAAGAAATATACCTTAAGCAAAATAGAATGGAAACAAAGATAGAGTCATAGTTAATCTATACATGGTGAATATATATATATATGTATATATATATATATATTTCATGAATGCCTACTTATATCAGAAACAAAACTAAACTTATTAAATTAGAATAATTTATATTTTATTCATAATGTATACAATCAAAAGTATGTTAATGAAAACATTAAGCTTTTTGTGATAACTAATGTAAAGTCCACATGTACAAAGAAAAATCTGCAAGAAATTGGTGAAAGAATATCTTGAATCACTACCACTCTGTAAAATATTAATATAGTCACTTTAGTTATTGTCTAAAAAATAGGAACTAAAGAGAGAGGGGTTTGGTTCTTAAATGTCTGAGACATGGACAAAGAAGGAGAGAACTCTCTTCAGGAAAAAAAATATTAATGTAAGTTTTGCTCTTTGTTTAATGGGACTCAGTAAACTCTTAAAACTCTAGTTGGAGAAGTTCTGCTGAATTGACTACATAGAAGCTGAAGTTTGGCTTAGTTGGTAGAGTGCTGCTCTGTGTTCTCTGGGGCCCTGCGTTCAATCCTCAGCACCCCAAAAATGGAAGAAGGACTTGGCAGCTCACTACCAAAGCAATCCTGAAACAATCAGCTCTTGAAAACCCTCTGAATATGAAAGAAGCACTGGGGCAGTATCGCCAACTCAACAGTACCTGAACAACAAAAACAATAGATCCTTAAAATCTTGAGAAACTAAAGCATAACAGTGACAAGCTTTGTATCTTGTCTACTTTTCTTATACAACTTCTAACAGATTTCCATTTATGCTTATTTATTTATTTTTGAAACAGAGTTTCAGTAAGTTTCCCAGGCTGTCTCTGGCTTTGAATTCATGATCCTCCTTCCTCAGCCTCCTGAGTTTTGTGATTACAGGTGTGCATCATTATGCACACCTGGAAAAAAAATATATGTGTGTGTGTGTGTGTGTGTGTGTGTGTGTGTGCATTTGCAAGCTTCTTTGGAACAGTATTTTTCCTGTTTAATGAATAATACTATAAACATCATGTAGTAACTATCAGGTTTTGCTTTTGCTTTTGCTTTTCAGGCTTTTAAAATCAACTTAAAACTTTCTACAAAAAAGTCTTAGAAATAAAGACAAATGAAGCAAAGAGCATCCACAGCATCTAGATGACAATTTAATGACATTCCTCACTGAACATCAAGATGACTCAGTAGAGAAAGAATAGGCTCAATATGCATTTATGATTTTACAGCAAAAGCAAGGAAGCTGTGAGGGTGCCTGTCAAAAGCACATTAGCTAAATTGAAGAAGTTCCCAGTGACAAGAACTAGGAACAGTCTGAGATGGATAAAAATAACCATGATGCACTGAAACAATAGATTTGATTAAATACATTAATTTATAAAGATACAAAATTCACATATACAGAAAAACCTCACAAATACTCATACATACTCACCCTCCCTGCTTTTTCTCACTTGGAGAATATTTGCTAATCAATTTATAATGTAATAAATTAAAGAAAAGCTGCATTTATCTTGATTTCTTGTACAAATTTTACCTCAGGACAACTAAATGGCTAATAGGGACAGGTGGATAACCAAATAGCTGATGAGGAAATGTGCCTTCCATTGAGGATTCCAGTTTACAAATGAAGCATGAATGGAAGAATAGAATATTTCCAGCTGTAATTCCTATTGACCTCACAGATTTACTTATTGGCCATTAATAGCTGCGTGAACACACAGAAAAAGGGAGACAAGTAGTTGATAACAACCTCCTTTATAGAGGCAGAGCAGTCCAACTATGAAATAGTCTTGTGAACCAGAATCTGATTTAGATGCTAGATCAATAATTAATTCTAATAATTTCAAAAAACTTAAGAGCATATGAAATGGAATCACAGTGATTCTGACAATAAAACACAGACTGGGAAAACAGCTACTGGATCAAAAAACTCCAGTCATTTAATGAGTAATTTGAAAAAAAAAATAGGTATGTTGATATATAATATATATTATATACATGTAATGACATATTTGAGGAACATGTCAACCAATTCCAATACATACACGTTTACTTTGATAGCTTCTTGATTTGAATAGGACACAAAAATATGAGACAAATAAAAAAATTTGAATATAATAGAATAATATTTAGTATTTGTTTATTTTTGGGTGGGATGCAGATATTTCAGTTATTTAAAAAGTAACTAATATTTTGAGATATATTGTTAAATATTTACAGATAAGCAATTTGGTGTTTCATTGAAAATAATCCTAGGGTCATGGAGAAGTTTGTAGAAATAAGAGTTGAAACAAATTTTTCCACGATTTGTGATTGCTATAGAATCATGATAAATAAATACTTGTAAAAACCAGTATGTTGAATTATTTCTTCACTTTTAAAAATGCTTGCTATATATCCTTTAAAAATGTTTCTAAAAATATGCTCAGAACCTAATGATACATTTTTATTGTTTTTTTCTTTTTCTTTTTTCCTCATAAATTTTTATTAGAAATGTTTTCATGTACAACATAAAGTATTTATTTATGACATTTCTATCCAAGGATGTCACTGTATATTGCTCATGTTCACCTCTCTCAATACCCTCTCATGACCTGCCTCCCACCATCCCCTTCCTCTTGGACAATGGTCCCCCTTCTACATGCATGTCTTATTTGTGTGCATATATATATACATACATACATACACACACATACATATATATATGCATACATACACACACACACACCACACACACACACACACACACACACACATATATATATATATATATATATATATATATATATCTACATCTACATTTTGCCTAAGTGCAGAGCATGTGAAATAGCCCTTCCTTTCTCCATTACCCTTCCTTATTGTCCCACCCACCTACTTTGTGGTCACAGATCTCTCTTGCTAAATAGGCCCATTCTACTTTCATGACCTATATATTTTAATATTGTATATATATTGAAGGGCTGGAGTTTGGCTCAATTAGTAGGGCCCTGTGGCATCTGATCCCATCAGATCTTGGAAGCTAAGCAGGGTCAGGCCTGGTTAGTACCTGGATGGGAGACCGCCTGGGAACACCAGAAGCTGCAGGCTTGGGAGAAGGACCTGGCAACCCCCTCCCAAAAATCAATCTGCCATTGAAAACCCTATGCACAACAGAGAAGCACTGACAATAGTGTTTCCCCTGTTGTACAGAGGGTTGCTATGAGTCGGATACCGACTTGACTGCACCTAACCACCACAACAACAACAGTGGGGTACTGTTCTAAGTTCTCTGAGGCACTGGTTCAATCCTGAGCACAAAAATAAGAGAAGTGTGTGGCAGACCACTCCTAAAACAATCCTAAAACAATCAGCCATTGAAAACTATATGAGGGTCCCTGGGAGTTGAGCCTAACTTGAAGGCACCTAACAACAACAACTATATATATATATATATATATATATATATATATATGTAAAATATGTCAAATATCCATGTATGAGAGAAAAGTATGATGTTTGTGTTTCTGGGTGTGGCTTATTTCTGTTAAAATGATGATCTCTAGTTCCATCTGATAAGAAAGTCTGGGAGGCAAGGTTACACAGATATGAGGGGATCCAGTGACCTGTAGAGGAATATGTTTATTGGGGAAAGTAAAGATGGGGATTAGAAAAGGGTGAGGGCAGCAATGTAAGAGGGCAGGAGATAAGGCTGCTGCAATCCAGCTACTTGAGGTTGAGACTTATATCGGACAGGCAAGTCCTTGTCTTAACAATGGGAGGAAAATTTCCTTGCAGGCAGAGAGGAAGTCAGAAATTGAATCAGGCAGAGAGGAAATAAGAGAAAGAACAGGATGATGACCAGGAGGTGCCCAGACAGGATAAAGAGTTTATTTATAGGTGGGGGAGTTAGACAGGAGGAAGAAGGGGAATTTTCTGGAGTCAGGTGGCCCAGGTGAAAACTAACATTTCTACATTTCTAGATCCTGCTGTCCCACTGGCAATTTTAGCAATGATGTCAAGATGTAGTGGGACAAATATGTGCTGAATAGCTCTTTGCATTTAGAAGAGAACTGTTAGAGATGGGAATGGGATATGGGTGGTTGACATTGATGTCACTCTCTTTGGAGCCAATTTGCTATAATTTTACCCTTCTCAAACTTTCTTCTCCTACTTTACTCTTTTTGGACTTTGCTCCTATCCTTCTATTTATCTATCAAATCTTGGGGAAAATATTTCTTTATCAAATTCTTCTTTCCATAAACAACTTTCTATTTCTTTCTATCATTAAAAAAAATCTACTTCCATAAAATTCCTGTATTCTTCTTTTCATAACATATTTTGATCTTCTTGCTGTTTGAAGAGAACTCATGCCTTTTAGTAGTTCATAGGGATAGGGAATTTTATCACCAAGAAGTTTTTGAGGCTGTGGAAATTCAGAAGGAATAAACATTATTAAGCAAAGGGTGTAACATGGGGATCTCATAGGTCCTCTTCCATCTGGGAAGCAGCTGATCTAATGGAACCTTCTCTCTCTAGATTATAGTACAGAGTCTGATGGCTACACGTGTGGTTCACACACTGGATTATTAAGAGGCAGAAGAACTCCATTAATAACTAAATGAAGTCTTCTGGCTCTTAGGTAAATCTCTTTCTGGCTTCATAATATGTATCATTGTTAGTAGTGTGGGTAGTTAGAAAACATGTAAAGGTCAATCTTTGGTTTGGTGCATTTTCATTAACATTGCATACCATATAGGCTTACATAGAAAGGGGTCCTTGGTAATTGATTAAGGGAGGGAAAGAACCCCTGTGTATCATAAAGGAAATTAACATTTGTACTTACCATGTTGGGCTGGGCTGGATTTTTGCTCAGTTGGTAGAGTGCCACTCTGCAGTCTCTGATGTCCCTGGTTTGATTCCCAGCATCACAAAAATGGGAAAAGGACCTGGCAATCCACTCCGCAGGCAATCTCCAAACAATCAGCCATTGAAAACCCTATGTGGGTCACTGCGAATTAGACACAACTTGAAGGTACCACCACCAACAATGACACCTGCCATGTCAGGAGTTACCCAGAGGCTCTTTTATGGTTTTCTGTAGTTGCTTGAGGTGGATTTCACTAGGAAACCGTGGGCAGTTTTCAATCCTCAAGTGCAACTTTTGTAGGAACTGAAGGAAGTTCTGTCCTTTCTGCAGAGGGCAGGATGTCAAGGCTTACAGGGGGGTACTCTTTGCGGAGGTCCCAACTCCCTGTTTGCTGAGGATTTGGTGGGAGGCTGGCCTTGGCCTCTGAAGAATCTCCTCTTTGGCTTGGGGTTTCTCTGATGGGGCAGGTTTTAATTTGCCTGGGGAAATACTGTATTTCCCAGGATTAAAGGTTATCAATTGGGCCAGTTCTATTGCCTGTAATCACTTTGCTGGGCCTTTTCAATTTTCAATTTTATCCATGTCATGGAAAATACCCAAAGCAAAGCTTATCAGTAAGAACTAAAGAGAAAAACCTGGGATACTTAACTTCGAGGCCCTGAGGTCTCCTTTTTGTGATGCTTGACATGGGGGTGTTGGATTTATGGGTCCAGCAAAGTTAAATGACTAAAGAGTTGATTTCCTGACTTCACGAGATGTCTACAAAAAAGGAGCATCTCCCATTTGAAGGAGTTTTGTCTTATTATCTAGAGGTATTATGTGTGAGTTATGCCTATAGATAGGGAAATGCTTAAAGTGTTTTTATAAAAGAATCTGGTTGTAGGATATCTAAGAGGGGAATCATTAGGAGTTGAGGGAGTTATTCACTCGGGCAGAGAATATAAGGAGTTCTTGAAGAAAGTGTCCCTTGATGATAAGAGGAATGTCCTATTTATTTGGAGACTTTGGAGTTGACTACTTAAAGTTAAGAGAAACAGAGAATCAGGCATCCCAATACACTAGAGAAACCCTAGTACAGATACAAATGGTTTTTTAGAATTAAGTGGTACTATTAAGTAGGGAGAAGTATAACTCAAATGAGAGAAAAGGTCAGTGACAGGCCTGTAAGGAAAGATCTGTTAGTAGGTAAAACCCAGCAACTATATATATATATATATATATATATATATATATATATATATATATA
>VMDO01007654.1:0-13252 GCA_007922755.1 Pedetes capensis | reverse complement strand
ACATTGGTTCCTCTTCATATGCAACCTCTTGGAATGGTTGGTCATCTACCAATTCTTTCTTGTATAATGACTCTGTGTATTCTTCCCATCTTCTTTTAATGTTTCCTGCATCATTTAATATTTTCCCTGTAGAATCTTTCACTACTGCCACTCGAGGCTTGAATTTTTTCTTCACTTCCTTAAGCTTGAGAAACACAGAGCATGTTCTTCCCTTTTGGTTTTCTTCCTCCAGCTCCTTGCACATGTCATTATAATATTTGTTCTTGTCTTCTGGAGCTGACTTCTGGAATCTTCTGTTTAGTTCCTTAACTTCATCATGTCTTCCTTTTACTTTAGCTGCTTGACATTCCAGGGCAAATTTTACTGTCTCTTTTGACATGTAATTTGTTCTTTTCTTTTTTTCTTGTCTTTTTAAGAACTTTTTGCTTCCTTCTTGAATGATATCTTTTATGTCATGCCACAACTCTTCTGGTCTCCTATCATTTGTGTCTAATGCATTAAACTTATTTTTAAGGTGGTCTCTGAACTCAGGTGGGATATACTCAAGGTCATACCATGGCTCTTGTATATTTATTCTAATTTTCTTCAGCTTCAGTTTGAACTTGCATATGAGAAGTTGATGGTCTGATCCACAGTCAGTACCTGGTCTTGTTTTGACATTTTTGTATAGAGCTTTTCCATCGTCTCTTTCCACATATGTAGTCAATTTGATTCCAGTATGTTCCATCTGGTGAAGTCCATGTGTACAGTCTCCATTTATGATGTTGAAAAAATGTATTTGTAATGAAAAGGTCATTGGTCTGACAAAATTCTATCATGTGATCTCCAGCTTCATTTCTGTCACCAAGACCATATTTTCCAACTACTGAGCCTTCTTCTTTGTTTCCAACCTTTGCATTCCAGTCACCAGTGATTATCAGTATGTCTTGATTATATGTTTGATCTATTTCAGATTGCAGAAGCTGATAGAAGTCTTCCCTTTCTTCATTTGTGGCCTTAGTGGTGGGTGCATAAATTTGAATAATAGTCATATTAACTGGCCTTTCTTGTAGGCATATGGATATTATTCTAACAATGACAACATTGTATTTCATGACAGATCTTGAGATGTTTTTTTTTGATGATTAACGCAAACACATTTCCCTTTAGTTTATCATTCCCAGCATAGTAGGCCATATGATTATCTGACTCAAAATGGCCTCTTCAGGTCCATTTTAGCTCAGTGATGCCTAGAATGTCAATGTTTATGCGCTCCATTTCTCTTTTAACAATTTCTAATTTTCCTCTATTCATACTATGTACATTCCACGTTCCAATTGTTAATGGATGTTTACAGTTGTTTCTCCTCATTTTGAGTCCTGCCACATCAGCAAGTTGAGCACCCTGGGGCTTTACTCCATTTCCATCATCACGGTAGACTCTACCTTGAGGAGGCAACTCCTCCCCAGTAGTATTTTGAGTGCCTTCCAACCTAGGGGGCTCATTTTCTGGCACTATATCTGACAGTGTTTCTTTGCTATTCATAGGATTTTCAATGGCTACTTTTTTCGGGAGTGGTTTGCCAGGTCCTGACTGTGGACTTACAAAATATTCTTTATTAAAATGTCATCGTTTAACTTAGATCAAATAACCAGTAGGTTAAGCTATGTATAAAAATTATGAAAAGTAGAGCCAGGAGCAGTGGCACACACCTGTAATCTCAGAGACACGGGAGGCAGAAGCAAGAGGTTCACAAGTTCAAGACCAGAGTCAGTCTGAGTAATTTAGTGAGACTTTGTATCAAAAAAGTGAAAAAATGGGATGGGGGTGCACCTCAATGGTACAGCACTTGCACAGCATGCAAGCACAAGGCCCTGGGTTCAATCCCCAGGACCACAAAAAAAAATTATAAAAAGTAAATAATAAAAGCAATACTCTGCATATATATTATAATATTGTATTATTTCCTTTTTGTTCTATAGACCTGTCATTCTGGAACCTTTGTCATTTCTATGAAAAATTCAGATGCACACACAATGTACACATACACACTACCCCCCAACACACTACATTCCTTCCATATCCTTTGTTGCCCCGCCTACATGGTGTTGTATAAAAAGTTTCTGTTAACTAAGCAGGAGGATTTGCTTTGATGGCTCCTGGGGGCTGCACAGATTTCACATTATCCTGTAACTTCTTCAGAAGATATTATTTCCTTTAATTTTGTCTAAAAGCTCACCATGTACCTATATTGGTTTTAAGCAGTCATTGGAAAGTTTTAAAACATTATTCAATTTATGTGTGTATTTGTATAATTTTAAACTTGACTATAACTCATATTGTTGAACATGTTTATGACTGACCACGGCTCCTAACCTAATGTGGGGCATTTCTAGGAGAGAGTAAACAACCACCACCTTCTCATCTGTTTCAATTTTCTATTCTTGTCAGTTACCTTCTCTTGGCTAGCCATGGAAATTCATAAACTTCAGTGTTGGTTCATTTGTATTCCTGTCTCCAAACATCAAATAAAGTCATCCATAAATTAATTTTATGAGCAATTAGGTTCTTCCAAGTCAATACTTTCTAAATTGATTTCTCTTTTACAATCAAGACACAGTTTAGATTCATTTTATATCATTAGGCACAGGCCTAGGGTAGTTTGCCACTTCCTTTTTGGTTTCTGCTTTCTTTTTACTTTTAAATCCAGCTGTTAGAATTCAGTCTGGGCTGCCTCCTAGAATCTCTCATGGTTGTGGACTAAAATTCAGCTACTATAGCACGAAGATAAAAGTACATCATGATATTTAGATCAATTTGCTGAAGGGAAGGATGAAACCATTGTCAAAATACAATCTCAGCAGCATATAATAATGCTGAGAAAGAACAAATCAGATAGATGGGCAAAAGTGGTGCACAGGGACAAATCAGCAGGTGTCACTGAAGAAGGCACTAATGGCATGAGGAAGAGCTGATGAAACCAGCAACCAGGGAATGGCAGTAAAGAGAGAGGAAACTGGCATGTTCCCTGGTAATTGCTTTTCTGTTAGTGCTATTTTAACAAAATACTTAAGACTTAGTGAGGCAGGAATTCATTGCGCACAGTTCTGGAAGCTAAGAAGTCCAAGACCAAGGCTCCAGGAGATCTGCTGTCTGCAGAGGGTGTGGTCCTCATTGATAGCAACTTCCCTGTGCCTTCACATGGCAAGAGGGGGAAAAAGAGTCAAGATGCTCCCTGAGGACTCTCTTATAAGGGCATTAATGCCTGTTCATGAAGACTCCAATCTCGTGAACTAATCATTCCCAGAGGCCCTGCTTCTAACTTCATCACCTAGGAGGTTCACTTCTAATGTACAGAATTTGGAAGACAAACTCTGAGATGGTATTTCCCATTTTTATGCCTTGTTAAATAGGGCAAAACCACTGGGCTGCCTGGTCCACCCCGTATAGCTGTGCTGTCCAAGTTGGGAGGTCCCATCCTCTTGTTGCTAATGAAAACTAGAATGTCATGGGTCTGAAAACTGATGTGCCGTAAGTGGAAAGTATGTTTCATAACCTGAAGAGTTAGTGCACTGAAAAAGAAGGGAGAGCATCATATTTACAATTTTATGCTATTTCCATGATGAAGTGAGAATACTGGGATATTTTGTGCCAATAAAATGCATTATGAAAATTACTTTCACCTATTTTTCTGCACTTTTTAAAATGTACCTATTAATTAACAACAACAACCACAATAATAATTTGGCAGACTGCTGTTCCACATTCCCTAAAGACCCAAGTTTGATCCCTAGGACCACAAAAAATGGGAGAAGGACATGGCAATCCACTCCCGAAGCAATCCTAAAGCAATCAGCCATTGAAAATGCTAAGAGGGTCATTATGAATCAGACCCCACTTAATGGCACTCAATAACAACAACAACAACTAGAGAACACGGGCTGAGGTTTAACTCAGTTGGTAGAATGCCTCTCCACATTTTCTGAAGACCCCAGTTCAATTCCCAGTACCACAAAAAAAAAAAAAAAAAAAATAGGAGAAGGATGCAACAATCCACACCTGAAGCAATCCCCAAACAATCAGCCATTGAAACCCCTATGAGGGTTCCCATGTGTCAGACCCAACTCAAAGGCATCTAACAACAACTTGTTGTTATTGTTGTTGCTATTAGGTGCCTTGGAGTCCAGTCCAACTCATAGCGACCCTTGTAGGGTTTTCAATGGCTGACTGTTTCGGGATTGTCTTGGGAGTGGATTGCCAGGTCCTTCCCCATTTTGCGGTGCTGGGAATTGAACTCTGGACCTCAGAGAATGCAGAGCAGCACTCTACCAACTGAGCTAAATCCCAGCCCCCTAACAACAACTAGAAAACACAAAATTGGATTCATGGCTCCCATTATATACTTGTTATGCAGAACTGTTCTAGAAACCTTGTTATACTCCGGAGGTTGTTAAACTGACATTGTCTTTACACCTTTGTGCCTATAAAGGTACAGGATTTGTCTCAGTACATCCCTGCCCAGGTATTCTGCCTCAGGTTGTCCTGTGGTTACGAAGCATGTGATCTTCAGGACAGAGTGTGAGTAAAATGGGAAACTAATACACAGAAAGAAAGAAGACAATGGATTGCATTAAAGAGGTGAGAAAGTTTCCATGATAATGTTTGCAGCATTAGGCCTTGCATATGTCCTTATCTGATTTAAATTCTGAAATTTAATTCTAAAAGCATTGCTATGAACTTTATATTATTCGCTTTACTTTACATGTGACAAAACATGTGCTTCCAGAAGTTGTCACTTGCCTTAAGTCCCAGTTTAGTCTCAGTATTATATTGTTGTTGTTGTTGGTAGGTGCCGTTGAGTCAGGTCTGAATCATGGGGACCCTATATACAACAGATGAAACACTCCTTGACACTGTGTCATGCCTAGCACTATGTCAGTGCTTCTCTGCTATTTATAAGGTTTTCAGTGGCTGTTTCTGAGATTGCTTCAAGAGTGGATTTCCAGGTCCTTCTCCCATTTTTGTCATGCTGGGAATTGAACCCAGGGTCTCAGAGACCACAGAGAGGCACTTTATCAACTGTGCTAAACCCCAGCACCACTCAGTGCTATAGGTCTCTACAAATGCTTACCTCACCTGTCTCATGGGTGAAAACAAGGATGGCCAGGAAGAAGCTGGAAATTTCTTCTCAAAAGGATTACAAAAAGAAGCAATAAGTCTTCAAATCCATATGTGGATTTATTTGAATTTAAATCTATCTCCTGATTGTAAATTTGTTCGGGGTAAAAGGATCAAGGATGTCTAGATGACTTCTAATCTTAAGGAAAAAAATTATACACATTCCACCAAATTAAGTATGTATTCAACTGGAATCAGTCCTAGTAAAACCCAATACCTAGCCTTGTTTGAATGTGAGTAGTTTTGAACAAATCCTGATGCTGTACCCCTTCAACACCATCAAGTGATTTGTGTTCAAGTAGTGAGAAGCGGTATGATTAAGAAATAGTTTTTATTCTCTTGGAATGAACTGATTATAGAAGAGGGAGGGAATGTAAGAAATGAGATCAATAGATTTTGACAGATACCATATGATATGTACATGGTAGAAAAGTGAAAAAGAATTATAATATTAATATCTATTTTAGTACAAAAGTACAGTCTTCATGAAAGACTATTTGTTCTGAGACCTGACTGAAGAATAGATATATGTAAAATGACACAGAGATGTGAAACAGCAAAGCACAAAATGGAAAACATTGATCCTGGTACTATCTTTTTTTGCTCCTACTAACATTTAGCACTCTCAGTGATAGCATAATATCCAAATACCCACAGGAAGGTCAGTTAATATCACTATTATTCAAATTTACACCTCCACCAATAAGGCTACAAATGAAGATGGGGAAGATTTTTACCAGCTTCTGCAATCTGAAATGGGTTGAACATGCAGTAAGGATGTACTGATAATTACTGGTGACTGGAATACAAAAGTTGGACACAAAGAAGAAGGCTCATATGGCCTTCATGACAGAAACAATGCTGGGGATTGCATGATAGAAATTTGTCACACCAATGACTTTTCATTGCAAACACATTTTTTCACCAACATAAATGTCAACTATACACATGGAATTCTCCACATGAAACATACAGGAACCAAATTGATAAAATTTGTGGAAAGAGATGATGGAAAATCTCAGGGACAAAGGTCAGAACAAGATCAGGTGGTAATTGTGGATCAGATCATCACCTTCTCATATGCAGGTTAAAACTGAAACTGAATAAAGTTATAACAAGTATATGAGAGCCAAGGTATGATGCTGAATATACCCCACCTGAGTTCAGAGACCAATTTAAGAACAGGTTTGCTGTGTTAGACATTAATGATCAAAGACCACACATACTGTGGCATAACATCAAAGACATCATTCATAAGGAAAGCAAAAGGTTATTTAAAAGACAGGAAAAAAGAAAAGACCAAATTACATGTCAAAAGAGACTCTGAAACTTGCCCTTGAACACTGACCAGCTAAAGTAAAAGGAAGATATGATGAAATTAAGAAACTAAACAGAAGATTTCAAAGGGCAGCTCGAGAAGACTAAATCAAATTTTATAAAGAAATGTGCAAGAGCTAGAGACAGAAAAACAAAAGAGAAGAACACATTTTGGTTTTCTCAAGTTTAAGGGATTGAAGAAAAAATTCAAGCCTCTAGTGGCAATAGTGAAGGATTCTACAGGGAAAATATTAAATGGCAGGGGAAATGTCAAAAGAAGATGGAAGGAATACATAGTCATTATACAAGAAAGAACTGGTGGATGACCAACCATTTCAAGAGGTTGCATATGATGAGGAACCAATGGTATTGAGGGACAAAGTGGAAACTGCCTTAAAGGAATTGGCTAAACACAAGGCTCCAGGAATTGATGGAATACCAAATGGAATACCAAAACAGATGTTTCAACAAACAGATGCAGCACTGGAGGTGCTCACTCATTTATGGCAAGAGATTTGGAAAACAGCTACCTAGCCAGGTGACTGGAAGAGATCCATGTTTGTGCTTATTTCCAAGAAAGGGGATCTAGTTCAATGTGAAAACTATCAAAAGATATCATTAATATCACACACAAGTAAAATTTTGCTAAAGATCATTCAACACTGCCTGCAGCAGAAACTCATGCCAGATTCAGAAGAGGGAGTGGAACCAGGGACATCATTGTTGATGTCAGTTGGATATTAGCCGAAAGCAGAGAATACCAGAAAGATGTCCATCTATGTTTTATTGACTATGCAAAGGGATTTGACTGCATGGATCATAAAAAATTATGGACAACATTGTAGAGAATAGGAATATCAGAACACTTAATTGTACTCATGGGGAATCTAGATATGGACCAGGAGGCAGTCATTCGAACACAGCAAGGCAACAGTGCCTGGTTGAAAGTCAAGAAAAGTGTGCATCAAGGCTGTATCCTTTCACCTTCCCTCTTCTATCGCTATGCTGAGCAAATAAGCTGAGCAACTGGACTTTATGAAGAAGAATACAGCATCATAATTGGAGGAAAACTCATTAACAAATTGCATTATGCCAATGACACAACTCTGCTTTCTTATAGTGAAGAGGATCTGAAACATTTACTGATGAAGATCAAAGAACACAGCCTTCAGTATGGATTGCAATTCAACATCAACAAAACAAGAATCCTTACAACTGGGTCAATAGGCACCTTCTTCATACATGGAGAAAAGATTGAAGTTGTTCAGGATTTTTCTTTACTTGGTTCTACAACCAATGCCCATAGAAGCAGCAGTCAAGAATCCAAAAGCCACATTGCATTGGGAAAAGCTGTTGCAAAAGACCTGAAAAAAGATGTCACTCTGAAAACTGAGGTGCCCCTGATTCATGCCATGGTATTTTCAATCCCATCATATGGTTGGGAAAGCGGTGCATTGGCCAAGGGAGACAGGAGAAGAATTGGTGCTTTTGAATTAATGGTGCTGGAGATGAATATTGAATATATAATGGACTGCCAAAAGAACCAATAGACCTATCCTGATATAAATGTAACCAGTATGCTGCTTGGAAGCAAGGATGGCTAGACTGTGTCTTGTGTATTTTGGACATGTAGTCAGAAGGGACCAATCCCTGGAAAAGGATATCATGTTTGGGAGAGTGGCAGGTCAACAAAAAAAGGATGACCCTCAACTAAGTAAATTGACACAGTGCCTGTAATAATGGGCTTATACTTTAAGAAGATCATATGCCTGGCACAGATTGGGGAGTGTTCCATTCTTTTGTACACTATGAGTAGTACTCAACTTGAGGGCACCTAAAACAACAATAACATCTGGCAAGAGAATAGTAGAACAGGTTTCTTGGGAGAATGTGGAATATTTCTAATCATAATTGTGAGAAACAGAGCTAACAACAGTGAGGAAAGACAACAGATTAAAGGATTGCTGACCATCTCCCAGTCTCTAGTCATCCTGGTTTCTTTGCTCACATGAAACTGATCAAGTGTAACCTCAGAAAAAGGCAGATGAGTGTTCAACACTGTTATGTTACTTTACCCTATGAAAGTAAGACAAAGAGAAGAAGGCCAAGTGGCTTGAAGTTTTAACATAAGACTCATTAAGTTGGCATTCCAATAAGGCATTCCAATAAGCTAAGAGAGGGTTGAAGTAGACAGTAGGTGTGGTCAAGGTCATGGGAACATGTGCGTCCTAATTGTGCAAGTGGAATGGGTTAAATGGAGAATAGGGCACAAGTATGGGTAAATGGGTTAACACTTTGGTTCTTAGTTTGGGCCAGTTTATAGGATTTTAATTTGTATCTCCAAATACAAGTAAAATGGCAAGGTTTCAGTAGCATAATACTGAAAATTCAAAAGGTTCCACAGCTGATATTTTTGTGTTCATTTATCTGGGGAAATGATTTAAAGTATTAGCAATAACTACCTAGTATTGCATTCTTCCTGTCCAGACAGGATATGTTGGCGGTATACTTTTCAACTGACAAGGAATATCAATGCTCCTAATATTCTTAAGATATTGTTTGAATTTAATATATATTCTAACACAATAGCCTAAAAAAGTAGTTTCTTCGCTTTATTTCTCAAACTTTTTACATATAACCAAATGATTTTTTACCTCTTTTTTAGGGAAAAAATCAGAGAAGACTTGCTTTTTAAAGATTAACACAAAGTCAATGCAGAAGCGTTGGTGCAAATGCAGGGGAAATTCACAGTGTCGGAGACTGGGGTCCCTGCCGCTGGCTTTCCCACCCCTGGACAGAAGGACCGTGCCTCTTCTGCGTGGACCCCTGAGAAGTCAGGTCACACCAGAGGCATTAGTAATGCCAGGACCAGAGGGAAACCCAGAACAGTTTCATGAATGTGCTCAGGCTGAGAACTGCAAAGATCGCCTGGGTCCCGATCACGGATGACATAGGCTCAGACACCTGCTGAGGTGCGGTGGCCGGGACTTCACCCTTCGCAGACTCCCTGACCGGTCGCCCCTATCCCCCCTTACTTTCTGTGGGTTCTACATACACTAGTGTCAGCGTCGCCCCGAGGACCAAAATAGGCATGTGGGTAACTGTGTTCCTCCCTCAAGTCTAGCCTGAAATGTTCTGCATGAAAATGCATATGATTCCATACATTTACTTCTTGGAGACGGAACCGTGCAACATTCAAGGCCATACCGCTGCCGATCTGTGGCTCCAGTAGGAGGCCACGGGCAGAAAGGCGGAACAGCCCAGAAATCCTGCGCCTCTGCGAGCTGAGCCCTTCCCCGAGTTCCTGGGGCTGACCCTCGCCAGATCCGACCTTATTTATGAATCCTTCCAGCTTGATGAATTTCTCCTCTCCTCTCCTTGATATTTTCCAATCTGCTTTAGCCATGAATTACTAACGGAAGGGATGGTTTCAGAAAAAGGAGAAAGATATGACAAGGAACAGGTGTAAAATAATCAATTGGCCTGAATGAGGGTGAGGACCAAAGAGGTGCAAGGCTGAGCCCTGTATCAAATGGAAACCAGGACAACACTGCGTGGCACAAGCTTGCTGGGGAAAAGCTAAGCACTGACCATAGAATCATAGAAATAAAGTACCTACTGCTTAACAGTTTTCAGGTTTCTTTCTTACTAAATAAATGTTCAAATCCAGTCCTACAACCTATTTTTTCCATATTCTCTGATTTAATCTTCTAATTAATAGAAAATATGCTATTGCAAACTCACACTATGAACACCTCTATCCACCCATATAAATATATCTATGAATACAAAGTGAACTGTGAGCTTCTCAAATTTATTAGGTAATAAAATTGAAAAACACTGTTAAGTCATGTATTGGCATATTTTGTTTGTTAACATAGTAATAAAGCATGCTTAAACTGTGAGTAAAATTGATTTTTGAGATCTATGTTCATGGAGTACGAAAGAAAATCTTTTTCAAGAAGAAGCCATTTAAAATTAAATATAATGGGCTTTGCCGAGCCGATCTGGTTTCAAGGCTCAGATTATTATCACTGTTCCTAAAATAAAAGCTTCTCATTTCATCACAGTATTGAATTTTATAGAATGTCATAAAAGTAAGGGCTGTTATAGTAAGAGTTTTGACAAATCAGTCAACACTTCAACTAAAAACAGCTTAAATTTATATAAATAGCTACACTTTGCAAAGCACTTACTGGGATGCCAAACATAGTTGGAGGTGTTTTTAATGCACACTCATTTACCACAGCAGTTTTATAAAAGAGGTGATAGTAACCCCATTACAAAGATGAAGAAGCAAATTCTGAGAACTAACACATTTAATAACTGACCCAGTGCCACTCTTTGGGCTAGAACAGCTGGAAATCTATCCATTGCATTCTGACTTGAAGGCCCCGCATTAATCTCCCTGTTATCCTGCCATTTTCTATTAAGGCAAATGATTGTTGTTGTTGTTGTTGTTGTTGTTGTTGTTGTTGGGTGTGGTCAAGTGGTGTCTGACTCATAGAGACCCTCATAGGGTTTTCAATGGGTGATTGCTTCAGGATTGCCTTGGGAGTGGATTGCCATGTCGGTCTCCCATAACGCACATGAAGGGGACTTCATAATACACCTGTGTGTTTCCAGGTAGGCACAGTAATCCCCAGTATACATGGAGGATACTTTCCAAGACACTCCAGTGCTTGGTACAAGCATCCCTATTTTGAGGTTGCTGCGTTATGCATCAGATTTTCTTATTTTTTCCATTTTTCTTTTTTTCTTTTTTTTTCTTTTTTTTTGTTTTCACTTTTTGGGGGGTGATTTTGAGGGTCTTTGGTATCTGTTGATGTCCAAATTATCCATGCGCATTACCTGTGCTATCATCAGGGGCTCAAGACTCAAGTTTTTTCTTACTGTCTTTTTATTATTATTATTTTGTGGTACTGAGTTGGGGTTGAACCAAAAATCTTGCACATACTTTGCAACTGCTCTACAACTGAGCTGCACCTCCAGGCCCATTTTTTTTTTAACCTTGAGACAGGGTCTCACTAAATGACACAGGTTGTTTCTGGCCTCAAATTCATGACCCTCCTGCTTCCATGTCCTGAGTCTCTGGAATTACAGTCCTGTGCCACACCACTCAGCTCAAAATGCTTTTTGAGAAAGCATGGTGCACACGTGTGGTCCCAGTGATGCGGGAGACTGAGGGAGAAGGATCATAAGTTGTAGGCCAGAGGGAGCCTGCCCAATTTAGCAAGACCCTGTCTCAAGACAGAAAGTAAGAGTGAAGCTCAGGGGTAAAGTACTTGCCTACCAATCACAGGTCCCTGGGTTCAACCCGCAAGAACCGCCAAAAATTAAATAAATAAGTAAATTAATTAATTAATTAATTAATTTAATTAAATAATTGGACCCTTTTGAAAAGAATCAGACATGAATAATTGGTAATATTAAAATCTTAGTCTTTTAGATTTTCATTTTTAGAGTGTATTTGTACACCCTTTTACACACAGGTCTTTTCAAATTGTTTCTGCTCTGATTGGCAAGTAATTATGCTAGTAACACCAAATACAAAGTAACTTTTATTTATTTCCCTTCCTTCACTCTGTAGTCCACTGTTTTTCCATTTTCATTTCTGTGACCAAAGGCCAGCTAACAGTTTGTCTCCTGGTTTTCCTCTGAAATTAATCTTTACCCAAGAAGTTCCAGTCTTGGTGGCAGGTTCTAGCTATTGTAACAGGTTTAACTAATGTTGCTCTTGAAATTTCAGACAAATTTAAGTACATCTCTTCTTTCTCCATATGCCTTAAGTCTTTCATATCAACAAATTCTGGGTAAAACAAGCTGGGAATATACTATTGCTGAAATTTCTTTCCTCGCTTGGAATAATCACTTTCTAGTTGGATTCTATTTCCCTGGAGGTATCTTTGAAGAAAGGCTTTTTGTCTGGTTGTAGATCACAGTACAACTGGTGCCTGTGAGCACTGGGATTCCATCTTCATTGTCACCAGTGTTTATGAGCTAAGCAGTAACGCTACCTTAATATATAAGACTGTCCATGTTTGGCCAACTCCACACAGCTAGCTGAGACTTAGCATCACAGTATATAAAGATCATATTCAGCACATGTTTCTATTAAATGGTTTTTATTAGTGGCTATTATAAAGATTAACAACTGAAATATACAATTCAATGAAAATATAATCTTAATATAAAACTTTTCATATTTCTTTGTTTATTGTTATATTGCATTAAAGTCTAGGCTTCTTAAATACTATTCTTTTTTTCCCCTAGGGATTGAACCCAAGGCCTCAAACATGCTGTACCCCTGAGCTGCACCCACAGCCCTTTTTTAAAATTATTTTTTTCACTTTTGAGACAGGGTCTCCCTACGTTACACAGGTTATTTCTGGCCTCAAACCTGTGATCTTTCTGCATCAGTCACCTGAGTAGCTGTGATTATAGACATGCAACAGGTGCCCAGCTCTCATATACTGTTCTTTCTCCCTTTGCACATTATGTATTTAGGTTCTCTGATGTTAGATGCATATGTACGGTGATAATTAACTTCATTTGCATATAGTACTCCTCAATTTTGTCTCTCTCACCACAGGTAATGTTATATCACAATTTATATCTATTTATATTATTAATCTATTAATCTATTATATTATTAATCTATTAACATAATTTTGAGTAGTTATTTCTAGTATTTTTGAATTTTAACCTTTATATTAAAAATAAATCACCACTACCATTCAGTAATACAGTATCAGCATCTATTTGTATATTTACCTTC